>VZRR01000356.1:2728-29906 GCA_013398015.1 Oreocharis arfaki
CGGCCCGGCGTGCGTGTCCCCCGGCTGCCGGCCGCTCTCCCGGCTCGGGGCTGGAGCGCATCCGGAGCCGCCGGTGGCGGTGCCGCGCTGCCGGCTTTAAGGAATTCACCGGGGCTCTCCGCTGCAGTGGAAATGTCTGTGCATCCTCCTTCTCCTCCTCCTCCTCCGCCTATTAGCCCGGTGCCTCATCAGGTACAGCGGCCGCAGGCAGCAGCCCGCTGCTCCGCGGGCAGGAGTCAGCTTCTGGTTGTGTTTGTCTGTTTCGTTAGAAACTTTTCGTCCTTGCGCGATTTGGGTCCCCACAGGGGTTAGTCATCCATCCAAACCTAGAGGACACGTTAAATTTAACAGGACCGTGAACATCAGCGCAGGAACGGGAGGTGCAAATGCTGTGTCTAATCAAAGGCGAGATGCGGCTGCTTGCACGTACAGGTCGTTACACTGTGCATGGCACCGCACACACCATCCTTCCCGTCATTCTCCCTGCACTGGAAGTTCAAAGGTGTAGGAGACTCAACAAGTGATGGAGAGGTGTTCAGAGTCATGAGGATTTCACTGTAAAGCCAGTACCAGTTTAGAGTTGTGTGACAAATAATAACAGTACATAAAAACAACATAGCTGGCAATACTCCATCCTGAAAGCTCGATGGGAAAAAAAGAAAAAGTAAACCAACACTGCTTCCGAGGAGTGCCCTAATGAGTATAGGAGGAACCAGTTTACCTTCAAGGAAATGGTTATTTACACTCTATCTAGAGCTACAAAAACTAGGCCTTTTGAGGATGTTATTGGTGAGGTGGAACTTGGAGACTCTGCCTGTTTTTTAAAGAAATCAAGTCATGGCCTCTAGGCAAAAGGTTTGTGCCAGCTTACATGGTATCCTATCTCCTGACTGAAAAGGGATTCACATGGAAAAGGAGGCTAAATTCCAGGTATGTAGCAGTAAGCCCTCAACTGACTCTTCACAGTTTTACCTGTAAGATGTCATGATTAACTTTATTTGCACCATTCTTTTCAAATACTGATAAAAGCATAGAAGTCAGAAATACACAGGTCCTGTCTCAAAGACATGAGCTGTGATTCATATCAGGAATAATCCTCTTCCCTTCTGGACTCCCAAGTAAAGCACCTGCAGGTCTGGTGAACTGGAAGTTGGAAATGCCACAACTGCAAAACCGAAAGGTGTACACGTGTATTCAGAACATGAAACTGCAGCTTCAGCCTCTGTGTGTGTATGTTGTGGTGGTTTCTGCAGGCTGAATTTTTGTCACCTGTGTTCTGTACTGAATTCTGTGCAGTACTACCCAAGCAGACTTGCTGACTGACAGAAGAGCGATATTTTACCCCACAATATTAGCAACAAACACGAGAAGGCACATTCTCATTGTTCTAAGGTTCTTATTTTACGAAAAAACAACCAAGGGAAGCCATGAAAAATAAACTGATAGCAAAGTGTCTTTAACCTTTTCATCTCTGTCCCCATTGTACCTGCCAACCTGCAGTGGCAGAACTGCTGGTAAGTTCAGCAGCTTTATAGCCAGCTTGCTTCTTCACTTCAGTATCCCTTTCATTCAGGCATCCAATTAATCAAAAACCTGGGCAGTTTATCCATCTCTGGCTCAGCCCTTAAAACGTTCAGTTCACATTGGAAGACTGCTGTGATTTAAGCCTGCCTGGCACACACGTACAGACTCATGGAGACTGGGCCTGGTTTGCACAGCCATTTATTTACACAAATGGCTGCAACTGAAAGTGGTGAAAATTCCTGTATGGGTAATCATATTTGGAGGTTAGCGATGCGTGTCTCATTAACCTCTGCCTAATATTTCTAGAATAGTCCTGGAGGCATTTTGGCCTACCTCCACATGAAGATTCCCACCCTCAATGAATTTTTTAACTTTGGAGGTGCGTAAGAGCCCTTCCATGTGAGAAGTTAGCAAGCAGATAGATGGAATAGAAGAACAAGTGTTTCTCAATTCAGTATCTGAAATCTGCTCTAGAAACATGGAAATGTAAAGCTCACATTGGAAAAAAAGTAATGATTTTTGTGCTTGGAGGAAATAGGTAGATAGCTTTTTTTATTGCATCCCTATTCTTTCAGAAAGATGGAATGGAGGATGAACCAGTACATACTGTGTTACATTAATATGAAATACTAAAAAAAAAAAACAAACAACAAAAAACTCGAAGATGAAAAAAGTTATGTAATAACTTAAAAACCACCATTAACTACCAGGGTTTACAAAATAGTAAAAAGTGATAGGTCTTTTAACAGCTTAGGAATTAATTATAATCCTGGGCTACTGCCGGGCAAGAGAAATTAAAATAATTCAGTTTTCCAGCTTTCTGTCATTTGAACTTTTATAATGCATTAGAGAGGTAGAAACCCACTGTGGTCTAGTACTGAATATGACCTTTTAAGCAAATGGTTCCTTTTTTTATTAATTATGACGGTGAAAGAGAAGGTAAAGGTCATTTTTGTCCAATAAACCTCACTTTTATGAATGACTCTCCCAAAATGTTACTACATGACTTACATGATACAGCTATCCTCTTCACTCTGCACTTTTTACCATTTGCTTTACTGGGGTTTATCCCATCTCCTCTGACCACTCTGTGACAGGCTAAGTACTAAGTCTTTTTTGGTCCTAGGACTATTCATAGTTTCTGTACTTTCTGGGTATTGAGACATGAATACCCGCAAGAAGACTTTCTCTAGCTTCTCTGTAACCCTCACACACCTCTCTGATCCTTCACAGTGATGTTAAATACAATGAACAATAGTAGAAATAAAAACAATAGTTTCGTGAAGGTGTTTAGTGTGTTATCCAATTCATTGACACCACTGGGTGACATAGCAATGTTGGTGAAAAAAGCCACCTGCTGTGGTCCCAAGAAAAGGACAACTTGGCCCCCACCCACAATTCAAATATCAGCGATGCTGATTAAAGGTATTCAAGGAGAGAGGAAAAACAGGATGTATAGCTTATATGAAGGCCACAACTTGAGGATGTCTTAAAGCACAGAGACTAAAGCTAACATTGGCGTTAAGAGAGAAGTTAAAGGTTAGCTAGAAAGCCTTTTTTCCCCCGTCTTATGAGACACTGTCAACGTTCTCTGGTTTAGATTATGGTATTTAGAAGTTACTGCAATTTCTTGCAAATTTACACATCCCTTTCAGCCAAAGCAGCTTGGAGTACGGCCGTTCTATGACTAATCAGGAGTATTTTATATGCTAAGAGGCAGGACTTTACAACAGGGCCCTGACTTTACAACACCTCATGACTGCTGGGTGAGGGCAGCTGCCAAGCCCCAGCTCCCTCACGCTGACGCGTGGCTGTCCAGCCACAGAGGATGTCAGAGGCATCTGAGGCCCCATGCCCTGCCTGAGCATGTGCCTGCACAGCATCCGGAGTCCTCTTGCTGCCATCCTTTTTCTGATGTCCTCACTTGTGCCAGGAGGGAGAACAGGGACAACTCGGCTGACATACTAACGCAGGGAAAAGCCTGCTTGGAGGATCAGAGAATACAGCCCTGAGGGCCCTGAGAAATAAGTCTTTGTAAAACCTAAGACCAAAAGAAATGCTTGCATTTCCTTTATGTTTCCACCAGTTATTTTTTTACCTGAGCAAACATGCCACTGCTGAGTCTCCTCATGGCTTGAGGTTTTTTTGCTTAGAGGGGGTTTTTTTCTGAGACACAAGTTTCTTGGGTCAAAAACCCCTTAAGAACTAATGCAGATCTGACAAATGTGACCAGAGAGGCAGGATAATTATACAAAATAAAAGGGTGAAAGTTTGATTAAATATATTTCCTATAAATTGCTTGGAAAATGAAACTTGATGAATTTGTGCACTGGAAAACCACACAGAAAAGGATAATACATTAGCTGCAAACTCTCTCAGAGCATTTGTCTGAAGACACAGCATCCTACAGCATTCCCGTTTTCCCCGTGTAGGGAAATGTGATGCACCACCACGCTCAGCTACCTTGGCCTCTGGAAATCGGGCCGCTGGGGAATAAGGGAGTGGTGGAACTTGCTCCTGCAACAACCCCACCCACTATATGCAAGGGCAGCTTTGGATGAGCAAGGCCAAAGCTTCAGTCCAAACTTATCTTAACATTAGCCCTTACAGAGTGAAAAAGCTGATGTATCCCAGCATGCTTAAGCACTTTCCCTCACATCCCAACAGGCTGGTAGTGACAAGGCTGGAATTAAAATCAGTATTTCCCCCAAAATCCTGGTGTAGTTCTCCAGGCATGAAGCCAACCACTCTGCTGGGTGACTCTTCTCAGCAGACAGTATGTTAGTGATAACAAACAGCAAAAGTGAAAGACCAAGTGTAAGCGTTCACTCCCTGTTTGCTCTGAGACATTTCAACAGCACAAAACAGTCCTTGAGCTGCCTCACCTAGCCAGCCAAGACTACCTCTTGGCTAAGGATTCATATGGAGATACGAAGATAGTGTTTCTGAAACCCACACCACTTTTTCCCCCCCGTAGATCACAGCCTGTAGGGCATATTGCAGGACTGCTTGAAGTTTCTGGCTGCAGTAATTGCTGGTCCCATCTCCTTCTCTCTTTTCACTGTGGGAGTCTCCAGCAGATGGATGCAATGCAGAGCAGCCCTGTTGCTGGGACTGGACCAACTTGATGAACTAGTCCCTTTCCCCAGCTCTAATTTTCAGGATGTAAAAAGTAGCATAAACTGTTCCCCATAACTGTTGTAACAATAACCAGTGTTTCTAAATCCTTTCAGGGGAAGTTCACCAACCTAAACCTATTCTTTCAGGGTATACTGTCATAACTACAGAGAATGGCTAAAGGCATAATCTACTGACATATCTTTCAGCCTTACAACCAAAACAAAAAACAGAGGTACAAGAGCGTTACTACCGTTTTAGTAACAAAAATTCGTTAAAGAGGAGTATTTAAAAATAGTATGTTTTAAATCAATAAAACTAAGTAAGATTCCCTCCTGCAGATTTAATTACTTAGCAAATTTTGGAACAGCACAGCCTACTTATTCCTCAGTAGACTATTTAGAAACATAGCATGAAAAAACTAGCAGGCAGATGTTTGACATTTACATTCTCAAGCAGTTCTGTGGTCACTAATGTAGAGCCTCAGAAACAGGTTGTATAATCCATGTGCAAGTGTGTCAGTGCAGAGACAGAGTGGGTATAAGAACAATAAGCAAAACCACCCACTGCAATACTTTCACTTGTTTTAAAACTCTGCATTGTTGCCCAGCAGCTTTTGTTGCCTGGCAATGCAAAAAACACAGGTGTGCAAAAAGAAGTCAGTGTTTAATGCCCAGCTTGTGATTTGGTACTGACATGTTTCATTCTTACTGACCACCCAGCCTCTCACACCTAATTGATTGTTAGCTTAAATGTGATTATTTTCCCTCCTGAAGGCAAGTAGTAAGCCAGCTGTGTGTTTCCCTGTGTCTCATTTGCTAGGGAGAGTGGATTCTGAAACCTCTCACAAACAAAATAAATGCTCACATTAACAGTGACTTCATGTCCAGTTGTTCAAAGGTGCAGTATCACCAGAGGATACAGCGGCAGCTAAAGGAAGGTGCAAATATCCAGCTGAAGCATCACTTATTATCTTTTGGCATCAGACTAGAGATGGAAAACACCTGCTACCCATTCTCTGAGGCTGCCAAGTATTTCTCTGTGCAGTATACTTTTCAGTGCTGTCTTGGTTTAGCTTTAAGTATCCTTAGTTATGGAGAATTCAACAGTTTCTGTTGGAGGCTTGGGCTGTACCTTGCTGATTTTGCTGTTAGGACATTTCTCGTGATTTTTCTAGCCTGCATTTTTTATTTTCTTAACTTCATGCCACAGCTAATTATAGCTTAGAGGGTACAAGCAGAAAAGGGGATGGGGAAGAAGGAAACCCACCCGCCCAGGGAGAAGATGGTAGGCAGTGCTTTGAGATGCACCCACAAAGCAGCAGAGAGGGCCAGCAAACAGCAGAGAAATGAAGAAATAGGAAGTGAGGCAGCAGTCATGAAGAAAGTATGCAGGGAAGCAGTTACCCTGCAGGGAAGGAAAAAGCAGGACAACTTTCAAGGGCAGAGATTAATGTAACTTGGGGGAGGCTGCAGTGACAGGATTTGGGGAAGAGGAGAGAGGAACCGAATTATCAGGAAAAAATGGCCAGTGGATGCAGTAGGCAAAGAATCAAGGAGGAGGCAGAAGAAAATGGCGGGGCTCAGGCAAATGAGCATGAAAAGAGTCATCATGTACCTTGTAATAGGCCTATGTAATAGGCTTTTGTACCTCTTAAATTGTGCTTTGTGCCTCCTTAAACCAGAAGCAAAATTGCATTGGGTCAGGTCTATGCCATGTAGTTCTGCAGGCATATTTACACTGGTCAGATGTGCAAAGGGATATGGTTTGCAACTAAAACAGAGCTGTGCTACCAAAAGCAGTGAATGTTCAGAGTTATGCAGTCAGAACCATACTTTCACCAGCATAGCTTGTGTCATTCAGACAGTGATAAGATAAGCCATGCTGGCAAAAGCACAGTTTTGCTGTTGTAAATTGTACTGGGGGTAGATATACCTCTGCTGCAGCATTTAGGGGTGTAACTACACCAGGAGAGCTCTTTGCTTGTCAAAACAGCCATGCTCTATTAACAGATTGTCCATAATGGAGACATGATTAAGAGAGGTAAAAGGAATTCTTCTACTGACATGACTTCCACAACCACAGCAAAAACTGTCAGCACAAGGTTTTTCCTGGCAGAAAAAAAGATAGCTTTTTAGACCAGAGGGGTGTAAGATATATTTTAGATAACTTCTGAAGCTTTCATACAGGAAAGTATTTGCTTATACAGAAAGAAAACTCAGTAATTGCAAAGTGTCTGAATATTAGGGCAATGGGGATAAGAGCATTTAAATCCTTTTACCTTTACTTATCATTCAACATCCACTTGTTTTTAAATAAAGAATTCTTGGGAAGAAAGTACTCTCAGTAAATTTTTCTGCATTCCTGTCTTCAATCTGGATAACAGATAATAGGCTCCATAATCTTCTTCCCTTCTGTGCAATACAAAGAAGGTGAAACTTCTCTTAATGAGCATATAGGGAGGAATGATTTGGTAGATAGATAAACTTTTCTTTTTTTTTTCCAATTACTTTGGTGGTCAGAAGGGACTGTGCTCTAACTGAAATGAAACTTGAAAAGGAAAAAAACTCTAAACCACTATTATCAAAATGAGTGCAAGAGAGCTGTTACCTGAAATGATTCACTGTTCGGAAATTTCAACTCTTGAAACAAATGATTTCTAAGAACAGGGCACAGACATCAGCCTCTTCCTTAAAAGAACTCCAAGTAACTAGGAAGGGCAGAAGACATTTAAACTCCCAATTTTCAGCTTGCAATCAGTGTTTACAGCAAGGATTAAATCACTTGGGATTAATGTCTATGAAAATATCCTGAAATCCTAACAGTCATGCAAAATTCTTCCTGCAATCTCTTGTGAAGTGGTAATAGACTGCTGTGGCCCTCTAAACTCAGCAGAGAACTAATCTTCTGAGCTATACATTTTGATTAAATGGCAACTGCAAATAAGATTTTATCTTAATAATTTCCCAAACGATCTTATGTACTCACTTCACATACACCTTCTGAGCTTGTTTCATTAGGCTGTTTTCCACTATGTCCTTTACCTTGCAGAAGTGGCTGAAGGAAATTCTTAGAGTGCAAATGAGCAGCCTGAATAGACCAGCAAAATGATTTTTAAAATGCAAAGAAACAAAAAAAAAATCCCAAGAAAAGTCCTGAGGGTAGATCCTAATGTCACTAGAATAAGAGTTACATAGCAGACAATCCAAGAGGAGGCTGAGGAGAACACTGTTAAGGTGTGCAGTGGCACAGTGGATTGGAGCACTGTATTCTTACCTCTTGAGATTAGGATGTGAAGCCTGATTTAAAATACACATAAAAATGAATGTGATAAATTCACTTTAGAGCCTTCAGAGCAGTGGTCCTCATGTAAAAATGAGGACCTTCTGTTGAAGGACACTAATGCCCTCCACGTTTGCTTATCTCCCTACATACACATACACAGATGCTAAATACGGCTAGAAAGCTGCATGAGAGTTCTGACTGAAAAGTAAGATTGCTTTTGTTTCCTGTTTATTTTTATCTAGTAGAGTTTTGCTATGCTTATATGCAATAAAGAACTGCGTGTGAATATTCTCCTACGTGACTTGAGATTCAGGACTGTGGTTTCTGCTGTAAGGGGGAGTGATTCACCTCAGAAGAACTAGTCTGTTGTTCTCTAGGCACAGACTTAATCAGTAAACTCCTGCCTGATGTCTTTCTGTTGATCCCTGGTCCATCAGGCAATGGACACAATTCACCACAGTCCATACAATTTTTTGCGGGATAATCTCAAAGACAGATCCACAGATGATGTTCCTGGTCTAGACTCCAGGTTACTGACACAGAAAGAGAGGAAGTACTCCCTGTGCCAGCTTGAACGTGGTGATTCAGTAGAGCTGGTATCGTTAGTCCTGTCCTATGATGAACACCACATTTCCCAACCACACTGGAAAAGAATGAGCAGGCTCAGATTTCCTATCTGGAAACTGACAGCTGTTGCAAAACTTGGTACTTGGATAATACTGCATGCAAATAGGAACTACAGCAAAATCTTGTGGCAGCACATTGAGGCTAAGAAATTAGCATAAAAGTGGTGAGTTTTGATGAGCTAGGACAACAGTGGAGTGAAGTAAGATGTGAGTGGTGTATCATAGTTCAGTATCCAAAAGTTTGGTAGCATGGAAATGAACACAGGCAGTTCCTGGCATGACTTTGGGCTAGTGCTGACTGCACAGGACTGCTGTGCAGCTGGGGTACTCGTGTGAAAATGTTAGCAGCATATGTAATAAAAACCACTGAACTGGAATTATACAGAAATAAGTTATTATTGAAACACAGCTGTACTTTGAACAGAGCGTTGAGGAATTTATAAGACAATGATTTGCCAAAGGGAACAGCATCAACTTATCTCAGCCAGAGAGCCACAACCAGTTCCTGTGGCTGCTCCCCACCACTGAGCACAAACCCCACTTCCCTCCAGCAATGAAATGGGGACCAAAAGCTTTAAGTGCATGGTGTGCTCCTCATCAGTTCCTATACACTGATGTCCTTTCTTCGTATGAACTAAAAACACATGTCAAGTGCCTTGTAACTTTTCCATCCTCTTTACCCTTGCTATCACTCTTATCATATGAAAGTCGATCACAAGTGAATTGTAATTATTCAGCTAGCAGCTAAGTGGTGAGAACATCAAAGCACAAGTATGTTTATAGGGTTAATGCGTGATTATTTTAGCATCCCAAAGGCATTGGAATGCCATACCATCCAATTAGCCCAGGGCTATGTGAGAAGAGGAAACTTCATGTAATTAGGAGGGGCTAAACTAAGATTTCAGGATCAGTAAAATACATCATGTCACCATTCACACTGCCAGCTGTTTCTCCCCAAACTTTACAGAACATAATACTACATTTTTTAGATTTTAAAAAGTGAAACAAATATGTAAAATCAGACTGTAGGATTAGTAATTACATTTTAGTTTTTAAATGGAAAAATCTTTACATTTGCCAGACATCATAAATATACATATCAGATCTGCCACTTCTGAATGAGCATGAGATCTGTTATGTCATGCGCTCTGTTTCTGCCAGGAACCAATACTTCACCCATATTCAATAAATTTTAAAAAAAGGTTATTTCTTTTTCTAGTTAGGATGCCTGTAGCCAGATACTTGATTCTGTATTTTCTAGGCACCTACACAGCCTGATTTCCAGAGATGTTGAGCACATTCATTGCTTCTATGGCTGCTGAGCAACCCTGAAACTTAAGCATGTGAGTACGAATTAGATGCCAAACTACAGTCATCCCATTTTAAAAATTAATAGCATGATAAATATAACCAGTTCTGTGATCTCCGATGAAAACAGGATGAAAATGAATGGAAATATTTTCCTGCATCTTTGGATTAGTTTAAAAGTCAAACTTGGTGGGAAATATTCATTTAGAAGCCTTTACAGTTTGAAAAATTTGCTGCAGCATGTTGAAGCACTTGGAAAACTATGACTAAGAAAACAAGTTAGATTCTTCCCAATGAATTCTAAACAGTTGGGAAAAGTCATGGAGACCACTGTGATTAAAGGGAGATAGGAAGATTGCTGTGAACACAAAAGAAAAGGCTTTCAGGAATACAAATAATATAATGAAGAAATAGGTTGAACTTTAAAGAAGAGTGACATAAGTAAGGTGGCGTTTACATAGATAATTTGAAAAAATATGTTTAGTAAGGTTTTCTTTGATTATCAAGCACCAATAATGATTTGTACACAGAATGACAAAAGGATCTCCTAAAGAGATATTCTGCTAAAGCCTGTATGCATAAAAAATTAGAGGATGCAGTCAGCTATCTAAGAACAGAATACACTTTCCTGGTACAGTGGGAAGGGGTTAGTGTGCAGATAACAGCAAAGAGAGCTGTTAATAATATTGCAAAACAGACATCCCCTGGTAAATGTGACCTGCAAGCACCTTTAAACAGTCCAGTAATATTAGATGTTTGCCAAATGCTTCTGAATATCACCAGGCTCCATGAGTTACTAACTTAAGCATTGAATAGCTGCGCACTTTGTGCCTTTGCTGGATTCTGGCGATCTGCTGTTAGTGACGATGCTGCATGCTCTCTGCTGGCTGTGCCTCATCCATAAACCCTTCCTGCACACCTCACAGCACCCACAGTTAGAAAGAGAAATGTTGAATTGTCACAATGCTTTCCATTCTTTGGGGCCTACTTTTCATTTCAGCATTTTCTTTATCATTTGGCATTCACATGAACTCTCCAAGGCAAAATTCCCGATCCCATTACACAGACACACTGGTCCGTTGTAGGAATATATAGAATCATAATACCACCCACACAGTGCTTCCTGGGGCATTCTTTGGAAAATGTGTCTCTGACCCAGACAGGACCTGGAGGTAAAATAGTGTAAGGATGAAAAGGCTCAGCTTCAGATTAATAAAATGTCCAACACGTACAACTGTTGTGCATCTTACAGAGACTGCTGCTTTGGTGGAAAATTATATTTTAGGGGATGAGTTGGAGAACAGTGAAGATGCAATGTAATTACTTTCCTCCCCTATCCAGAACCCTAAATCTGCATGTGTATTTCAGTTGCTTTAAAAATGAAACTGAAAATATCCATTAATAAGTTCAAATATGAAATTAAGGAGCAATGCCTCTGGTATCAAAGTTGTTTACATGATTCAGTGCAATGAAGTACTATTATTTTTTTAACTGGGAGGATTTTAATTCCAAGTTACTTTGTCTTTCTCATAAAAAAATCCTCAGTGTCTTGCTGGGTATATTCAACAGCAAGAAAATAAGACACTGTAACTGACAGGTCTAAGTGCTTATAAAAGTGTTCCTCAGTTGTCCAGTGTTTGTTACATCCTACAAGACTAGTTTCTGAGGCCTGCTCCAAGAAAAGATAAAGTTACAGAAATGCTGATATACCCAACTGTAAGGAATTCCAAAACCATGTAATTCACCTACTATCAGTTTTCTGTACAACATTAAGAGATATACAGTAGCACTTAGTAATAAAATAATAACACTTAAATTACTATAAACCATCCTGATTTCAGAGAGCAAAGGAAGAGATGCTGTTTGTACGACATTTACTACCTCCTTGTAAGTATAGACTGTCTCGAGGTTAATAACTGGTTAAAAGAGAAATAGCTATTTTTTCTTCCTTATTGCAAATATTTCTGTCAGGATCTTGACAAGACCTGAAGAAGACCACAGTAATGATATCACGCTGCACAAATATTTTCTTATCTAAGATGCTATTCTACCATAGCCAAGCTTAAGAGTAGAAGATGCTAACCTTGAATAAACTTTTGCTGCTTTGTGTGTACTAATAAGGTGCTGGAGAACTCTCCATGCAGGGATACTCGTATGTAATACTTCTGCAACGGCTCCGGCTGTCCAATTTCATGCCATGTTCTTCACCAAGAATCTTAACTCACTTTATAGCAAAACAGACAGTTTTGGGAGCACCATTGCACAGCTGAAGGAACAGAGGCGGTGAGAGGGCAGCTAATCAGCAAGATGTAGAAAGGCCAAGGAAGAGGAGCCCCCTCTCCCTGCTCTGGGCCTGCTTATATCAAAAGTGTGCACTTCAGTGCATGAAATAGAGTAGGCTTCCATTAAAGAAGGAAGAGAGCTGTGAGCTGTATAACCATGTTTAAAGAAAAATGTTTAGAAATGGCAGAAATCACGTCACTGACTGGTACACTTCTACTTTTACAGCTTCTGAATGCAAACCAGCCTGTAGCTGAACCTCTGCTCTACACACACTGGTAATAAGAAAAGAATCTGCTGGTCCTTGACAACTGAGGAACAGACACAAAAATAAATACAGAGAATGATGGATTGATGCTTCTAGGAAGGCAAGCTGTGGGTTGAATAATACAGGGGGAAAAAAGAGAGAACACAGAGTAGGAGGCGAAAGGAGGAAAGGTTATGGGGAAGGATTTTGCCTTGTCCAGTGCTTTTTTTGTGATGTTCACTCCTGACCTTAACTTTTAGGGTGAAAAGGCCTTGTGACACAGCAGAGCTGGTGTGCGTTTGTCACATGGAGAAATAATTTGAGGAGAGCGTACAGGTGTTTCCTGTGTTGCAGAAATCATCTCTACAGAGACTCTTGTTTGCGATTACCCAAGACTTCAAAGAAAATACCAAGATGAATGTGTAAAAGGTCCTGCCAATACCAGGATCCACCATCTATTTTCTAGTTACTAAAACAGACACAGCTCCCGGGAATGCCTAGGAGGAAGCTCCATCAACAGCAGCTCTTCAAAACGGCCCTAGATATAAAGACATTCTTTTTTTACCGTTCCCTGCTGGGTAGCATCCCTAGTGAACATTTCTAGAGTAGGGCCCTACATTTTTGTAATGCATTTCTCTAAATATCCTGATTTTTCTTAAATTGTTCTGCTGCTGACCAGCTGTACTGGAAGGCTCGTACCCTCTAGCAGAATTTTAGTCTTAGCTAGTATGCTTCAAACCCAGTCCCCCTCCCCAGTCCAGCATGATGCTACTATTTGTTTGCATCAGCTCTTGTGTCGGGAAGCATCTCCTGCAAAATGAGTCCTATGATTTCTTTTGAATTTTATTATTTTGGTTTTGTGGCACTCAGTTCTGATTTTTCAGAGCAAGCTGTACACAATGAGACTGTGCTTTTCAGAGGTGCTGAATAACCCATTCTGACCTGAAATGCTTTGCTACACATCAAAAAACGGGGTGCTGAGAAGTACTGAGAAATCTGTGGTTGAAAAATAGGGAATCAAATAGGAAGCTGGTGAACTTTGCAAAGTCTGTATCCATGTCTTCCCTCCTCAGACCTTCAGTGCAGAACAGGCACTGCCAGGTGGCTGCAGAGGAGCTGATCTGTCAGGCAGGCGCTCTAACTGTGCCCTGGGCTTGGGTGGGAGGACCCGTGCACAGACCTGTGACCTGAAGCACAGCCCTTTTGCAGGAGAGAAAAGAGTACAGCCTTGGGCAATGAAACCTAATTTCACTCCAAGGAGTGTTAGTTCATAGGAACTCAGAGAAAGCAGGATTATACCACAGTGACTGTTTCCAATGAAGTACGAAATGTCTGCATCTCTCATGGTCCAGTCACTGCAGAGCCTCTCCCGTGGGTGTTGGCTGACTTACAGTGAATTAAGATAAGGGGAGCTGGGTGGGTAATTAAGGCTTTTATATGCATGTTTTGAAATAGGATCCGGTAAATTCACAGCTAAAATTTTGAAAAAAACAGAGTAGGTTAAGCATTTTAAGCCCATCATGTTCTTACTTGCAAGATGCAAATCTTCTGAGCTCCTGCTGTAGCATCTCACTGGAAAAGGGGCTATAAATCCTGAAATATCTTACTTTTGTTGTTTGGGACACTACAGAAACCAGGGAAATATGTTTAATGAACATTCTTCTTGTTCAAAGAATTTCAGTAGCTCAGCTCTGATATTGTTTCAAAACTGTTTTCTCAAGGCCCTCCAGCACATGGCGTTACGAAAAAAAAGTTGTCAGACTGGTTTTAACACATCTTTTCAATACTGATAAGCAAAAGTTCACTGAAATACTTCCCAATAAGATACATGCAGGGATATACCTTTCTTAAGGCTTTCTTGTTGGATTCAAACTTTAGGGAGACCTGTTGCATTCCAGGCTTAAGCAGCCTCTTTCAAAGTTATTAGGAAAGTACAAGGATGTGTCAGATGCTGTGCTGAGGAGAGTCTATGTCACATCCTGTTAACCGTGTCTGCTTTTAAACCTGTTTCATAAGTGCAGTGAGTGGCTGACAGCCTTCAGCTGCAAACAGCTTTGAAACTTCATGAGCTGAGTTCCAAAAGAAAAACCTGCTGTATTTCGGTTACTAGAGGTAAAATACTCGACAAGTAGCTAGTTTTTCTTAATTAAGTAAACGATTTAATCTTGAGGCTGCTTTGCTTAACAATGCCATCATTAAAATGGTAATGGGCTTTGAGGTCCTTATTCAGCTTGGTATGGCATCCTACCTTTGCTGCTATTGTTCCACCCAGTTTACACAGAAGTTTCTGCAATTCAGTCTGGTAAGAACAAGATACTAACCAAGGAACTGAAGCTCAAAAATAGTATGTGGCTAAATCTTCCAGTCTATCTTAATAGGGTCCAATCTATCCTCCCCTTGAAGACACACAGGCAGTTTAGTAGGATGCAAAATGGTTCTTCTGCTAGGTAGAAGCAAGATGAGCCAATATATATTTTTTAAACTATGTTATCTATTTTGGAAATAGATAATTTTTAAAAGCCAGGAGATGCTAAAATTACTCAGAAAATAGCAATTTACTAAACCATGCACATTAGCTTGCTAACATGATTTGGTACAAATTAATACATCTTTTTTCCTCTCTAATAACCATGGGACTCAGCTGAACACACCTAGAAAAAGCCCTATTTAAATAGTGGGGTTTTTTTCCCCCTCCTGATTTTCCAGTGTACAAGTTAAAGCAAAAACAAAGCAAAAATACTTTGGCAGATGGACTCAGCTATCAAACCTGGAACTTTCCCATGCTTCTTTTTCCACACTTGTGCATTAACCACCAGCCTCTCATTGCAGATTAAGCCCATGCCCAAATCTTGGCAATAGAGGTCTAGTCTGAGATGCTGTTCAAAGCAGCCACAGGTTAAGGTCAAATTCTCTGTTATACCTAAGCTGTGCTTCATGCTTTGTCACATTATCTGGTCCTTCTGGAGACCTCTAAGACACCCCTGCAGATTCAGAGTGGCGTCAAGGCCCCTGTCATTTACCCTTGAATAGAAAGGCCTTTGCCAGAGCCAAGAAAAACTAGAAAGCAGCAACTTTCTGGCCACACCTCCTTCCTCACATCTTCCCTACAGAAAGGGGCGGGGGGAATAGATAGGAAACACCGTGCTCCTGCACAGAGCACAGGAGGATTTTCACGTGACTGTTTCCATAAGGCTTAGTGTGCCCTTTGCTTGGCCAGAGGGGCACAAACAGGGCCCCAGACTAACAGCAAAACCAGACCCTCCCTGCCAGTAAGGGAAGGAATGGTTGGTAGCACAAGTGCTTCTTCTGTAATGTTTAATTTTCCCGGCTCACTGGGTTGCCTCAACACACAGGGAAAATATGCTGGTAATAGGTGGGACCATCAAAACTTTCTGTGGCAGGCCCCAAAGAGGAAGTTTCTAACCTGGCCTTTTCACTGACAATGACAGAGACTTGTGGGATCCCCACGCCCCGATCTGCAGGACAGCTCAATGGCAGAGGCCCTTGCAAGCAGATGGCAAGAAAGACTGTCCACTGACTGCTCTGTATGGCCAGGAAAGTGGACAAAACCAAGTAATATTGTTCCACTAAAAAATAAGCATACCTAAGCCATTATAGATCTTAAAACTGTGGATGAAGATGGTCTAAATATTTTCCATTACTGGAAGCAATAGGCAACTTTCATCTAAAAGTTATCACCCAGGCTTTCCGTTGAGTTCTGCTAAAGAAAAGTTTTGTGGTCTGTAGCACTTAAACCATTATTGGTTTCTACTTTTTTTTTTTTTAAATAAAACTGGAGTAATGGTACAATATATTAGATATATTTCACTACGATTTGCTTATATCCATGTATCTTTTGTTATTAAATTCATCTTTTAGTAGAAAATGATAGGGGAAATCAACTGGAAAAATTATCCCATGGAAAAAATAGAAAGAGTAACATTCATTATGCATCCTTGAATGTCCTTGAATTAAAGGGCATGGATGCTTTTAAACACTGAGTAACTTTCAGAGGAGAAGTAAGCTAAAGGGATGTTTATCTACAGCAATACCTCCTTGACAAATAATTCAAAGGACTAAAAGGAATAGCTGCACAGTTTGCTCTGGTGACTTTTGTTCCCTTAATGAAATGTACACAAATCCCCCCATCCATCGACTGGATGCACCCCTATCTGCTGTGTGGCCTGCACTGACAGTCCATGTGTCCCCTCACTCCTGATGCATCTGTAAGCTTGACAGCTCAGTTCTCCTCTGTGGACCCTCAGGCTGGGAGCAGAATCAGTCTCACGTACAGCAACCCATCCTTTCTTTAGAATACCAGTGTTTTAGAAAAGACACAACTCCGGAAGAAAACTAAAGAAAAAATGGATATATCACAGTATCTGTATTCTGTGATTCCTTTCAGTTCTTCATTGCAACTCTGAGAAGTGATTTCCCACTTTTGTGAATGAAAGTGTTTCTCTATTAGAAGAAGATAGAAATCAGATGATAACAACTGGAGGGAATAGAGAGAAATTATGCATAATAGGGCCTCAAGTTAAATTTTTTTGCTTGTTATTTTAGTTTGCTTTCCACTTTGAAAGTAGTTTGTGGATTTCCTTTATGAGCAGGGTTGATGGGTTCTTTTTTAATAAGTAGGAATATTGAAAATTGTTAAGTCTAAAGTAACAATGCTAAAAAGAAGATGGATGCAAACTTAAGGTGTTGAGTCAGCCTTCACCTTCTTTCACACTCCTTAACTTTCAAAAATCCAGGCCATCAAACAAAAACTTTTTGCATTGAAAAGGGCTGCTCAGGGCTACTGCAGAGTTGTGGGTGAGCTCTGTACCTCATGCTACATCACTAAGGCAGTTTACTTCTATCTCTGTTTACTTAGTAGTTTACAATACATAGGTGATAAATTCTGAGAGCTTTATTGCATGAGAAAATGTAAAAGTCGTGTACTTAACTAATACAGTTTGTTGGGATATTTTTTAAACATTTCCTGACCCGACTGCAAGAGTACAGTTCCAGCTTCCTCCTCCTCCTCCATTTAGCAAGGCTCACCTATGCTATTTACTGCATCATTGCATCCGAGCCAAACTTGGTTACTGCGGCAACTAAGTTTTTCTTCTCAAAGGGTCACAGGGAAACACATCCTTCAGGATCCCCTAGTAACCGTCAGCCGGCAGGACTGGGGAACATCAACACTGAAATGCCTGCTTTCCATCGCTAAGGCAGCGCCGCCTGCGCCTGCAACAAGGGGGGCAGAGTCTAGTTACATTCCTGACCCACTTTCACATCCCTCCCTCCTCCTCCTCCTCCCTCTCCTCCTCCCTCCCCGAGCACAGCAGCAACCAGCAGGGCAGCAGAGCCTCCATTTAGCAAGCCTCGCACACCCGCAGCCCCCGAGCTGTCTCCTAGCAGGCAGCAGCAGCGCAGGTTTCCCCAGCAGCATGCGGGGAACGGGAGGGGAGACCGCGGACCTCCGGGAAAGGAGGGCTTCCCTCTCGCCACCCTCGCCACCAGCAGCGGTGCTGCTCCTGCCCTTTGTCCAGCCCTTTCACGACCCCGCATCGATGCCTGCACCCACACCAGCTGTAGCGTGAGGCTGTAACCCTTCCCTGTGCTTCCCAGCCGCACTGGGACGAGTGCTCAGCTTCCTCTCGCAGCACCCCTTCCACCATGCCCTCCTCGCCCCCGGATTAGCCTGGATGCGCACACCTGACTGTCCCGCTCCCCTGCTCGCCCACCTCCTTTATGTAACCCCGCCATTCCTCTCCCACTCTCAGGCTCCTGGGGCTCGTCCCTTCCCCCAGAAAAATTGCAACACCTCCCCCCGCCTCTCAAAGTGGCGGGCAGGCAGGTGAGTAAGAGGAGGGCGCTCCGTCTGTTCCCCTGGGAGGGACACTCCCTTTCCCCGCGGGCAGCTGAGAGGGATTTCGCCCCACGCCGGGGCAGACATTGCACCTCGCCTCGCCTCACCTCGCCAGCACTGCTGCCCGCTTATCCCCGGCCTTGTGCTATGGGCAGCCGAGGCCTCTCCAGGCCGGGGGAGGGCCCTGATGTTTGGGAAGGGGGTGTAGACAAGCCGGGGGCAGGTGCCACCCCGAGGGTACCAGAGTTTGGGATGTGGCTGGGGCTTACCAGGTCCAGGACGGGGGCTGCTACCCTGGCTCCCGGGCTCCGCCTTTCCTGGCTCCCTTCAGGGAACAGGGCCGTGCCTGAGGCAAGGAGAGGGGAGGGTGGCCCCCAGCACGCCCGGGTCCTTGAGCAGGTGCTGGGTTTGAGAGCTCCCTACACACCGGGACCTGGAAGGGACAACTCCCCGAGGATGCAGATGTGCCGGGCCTGAGGGCACGGCAGAGGGAACACTCCCGGGGTCACAGGGGAGCCCAGCTGCTGGGACACACACCAGCCCACCATGGTGGCCACCAGACGTGCTAATAGAAAACTTTCTTTTTCTTTTTTTTTTCTTTCTTTCTTTTTTTTTTTTTTTAATGTTTATTTTTCAGTTCTGGTATTGCAAAATACCAGCTACGACCAGCTCCTTGCTGTGGAGCCCAGCCTGCAGGAGTGCCCTGGTTGGTGCCAAGGAAGTGCTCCTGTCCCACAGCGTTAGACACCTGCTGGCCTGGAGACATGGGCTGATGCTGGACAGGCAGTCCTTGGTGAATAAAAAGCAGAAAAAAAAGTTATTTCCCACCTCCTCCACGGTGAAAAGTAGCCTCATTTTAAAAATTATTACTTAGATTTCACATGTTTCTCTCTCAACCCCTTTTTTGGCGCTCTTTTTTTGGGTGATGGAGATGGGAGTAAAAAGAGCCATTTAATTTCCGAATGCAAGAAGCATCTACTTAAAAATTAGTTCACTGTTCTTTGTCCTTGTATAACTTAAACCCACCTGTTTTCAAGTTTGGGCTTGATACATATTTCTGCTCCACTCCTGTAAGCGCTTCAGCACATGTTACACATATACTTACATCTGCAGAGTCTGGGGCCTGAATCTTCAATGTCACCCTAAATGTTTAGTGCTGTACCACATTTACAAACCTGGCTGAGTAACAGATTAATAATGACTCAAAATAACATGACACATAAACAGTGTATTATTTTCATCACAGTGGAAACAGTGCTTTTCCAGATATTCTCTCTCTCTATGTAAATGTGCATGTAGCAGGGTCTAGGGACTCAGTGTAAAGTACATTTGTGGTTTTAATTATTAAATCTGAAATAAATGTTCATACTTCTCAGTTAACCTAACATTTTACACATAAAAGGGCCACAAAACATATTTATTATTTACCTAAGCTTTAAAATAGCACGCACTGTCCTGTATGCTGCAAGAACTAAGTTGGTAGCAGTACCTCAACCATCTTTAAACTTTCCTCAGGAAAGCCATGCACTAGGGAAGGGTTACACACCTGCAGGGAGGTTTGTAAGGACACAAGATTGCACACAGATTATTTCACTCCCTGAAAATGTTTTTTAGGTTGAATGATTTCAGTGGGCTTCCCTGCATCTGTCGTGACCATGATTGTCAGTGACTGCATGCTGTGAACTGTGTTTGTCAGTGGCAGATGTTTAACTGGCAATGAGAAAACAAAAAATAGAAAAAAACCTGGCAGGAACCACTGAGAAAATAATAAATGCAGAATGACAACAGTGATAGATATAAAAACTACCAAACTAATTTTGAGTGCAGTATTTTTCACTGAGATAAACAAATCTTGTGGTTGAAATAATATGCACTTCTGAATAAGCAGCAGTAGCTGTGCTGCAAATGCATTTTTCACCTTTTTAGAGCTTTTTCAGAAATTAAAATGCAGTGACTATTCACAAAACAGTTCAATAGCTTATTATTAAAATAGTAGCATCCTCATTCCTAATGTCAGAAGACACGATTGAAACAAACTGCTAGGCTGTTTAATGAATGATCAACAATGAGCAGTGTATGCCTTTTCCAATAAAAGATTTTTATTCTTACTAGGCTTCCAGAATTCTGTCTAAATCACAAACTGCAAGATATTTTCAAAAAGACGTGTAGAGAAGAATGTTTTGTCTGGATTTGTTGCATAAAATATTGCTTTGTAGTATTTTATGGTGAAGATTTATTAATTAAAGAGCTTGCTTGGGGAGCTTTTTCGGTAGTTCCTAGAGGTAGCAGAGAAAGGGAGGTGAAATTGGGGTGGTGCAAGTTGGTACAGCCAGTAAGCCTAGCTGCCCTTGCTCAAATTTACAGGTGCTTTGCAAGGGTGTATTTTCTGTGCTGCAAGGCAAGTTTTAACGTTAAATCCTTACTATATCTGCAGCAGCAAAGATGACAACCAAGTAGTTGTTATTTCCTGGTCAAGCACTCTCCTGTGGTGAGTCCAGGTTATAGATTGAGTGGTTTACAAGTGCTGAAGCAGACACACACATAGGAGGCTTTGGAAGGCACAGAAGAGCTTGGATGGGAGGCTATCCTGGGGCGCTGGGATGGCACAAGGGAGCACGCAGCCCGAGACAGTTACTTAAGATGGCATTTATTCAGGCATCTACTGCAGCCATAAAAATAGGTGTGCGAGGGAATATCCTGGGAGAGCCTTTCCCAATCAGCAAGGTGTGCCTCGAGGCGTACCGTCATGAAGGGTGAGGTGCAGAGGGGCCCTGCTGTAACGAGAGGCGTGTGGAGGATCCTGAGGACAGCACGGAGCAGGAGGAGCCAGGCTGCAATGGAAATGGCTCTCCTTGTCTCTCCCCACTTCCCTGCAGCTTCCATGCTGCCAGCTACAGGGCAAAGGCCTGAGGGCTGGGGTGAGAGAGCCTGAGAGATGTGGCAATGTTGGGGGTGTGGAAGGGAGAGGGAGAACAAGGGATAAATAAGCCCAAACAAACCCTTTTTCATACTCTTTTTTTTTCAAAACAGACATTAGGGCTTGTCTTTCATGCGCTCAAGGATTTTTTCATGGTTTTTATTTTTAAACCCTGCTGTAACTGCTCCTGATGTAGGCAAGTCCAGCAGCAGCCCCCACTTGACCTTGCTTCGTTTGCCTTGCAGTGAGGCTGAAGTTGCTTGCTTTTTTACCTTAGGACAGGTCAGAAACACTAGCTTGAGGTAAAAAAACTGCACCTCTTTGAGAGGCAAAGGCAAGGCCTCGCTCTGCCTCAGCCATCTCTCTCAGTAGTTGGAATTTCAGCAAGTACCTGCCCCTAAGATGAATGTTGTGCAGCATTCCCAGGCACGCCCCACCTCGAATGCCAGCCCAGTCTTCCTCCAGGCCCCAACACAGCATCAACAGCCTTCTCCCTCCTGGAGCAATGCATGAGCTGCTCTCCCATCAGCAAGCAGGGAGATGTCTGCGCCATCTCTGGCACCTAGGTTCAAGTAGCTACCCAGGCAAAGTTCTTGCTTGGAAAGAAGGTCTTTTCCTCTCTCTGCTGGCTCCATTTCCCAAGATTTACATGACCAATTTCTAAACTCTTCTTAATTGTAGAGATAAGGTATTTAAAACATATGTGCTTCCCATAATATTCTGTGTGCTTCAAGTGCGGTCTGCCTGTTGCCCTGGTCTGCGTTCACAGAAGGTACTCGTGCATATGGAAACAATCAGGCTACCCGAAAGACAACACACTTGATACTGCTAATTACATGGAGTAAACACCACTGGGACTATAACTGGTCTCTAGATCTGAGTCAGTGTTTTGCTGCTGAGCTAAAGAAGAAAGTCTATTATGTGCATTCATATTATAGCCAGCGAAGTCCCTGCTGCACATATTGCTGATTTCTCTACATGCTACATGGCGCAGAGCCAAGGAATTGTAGTGCAAACAGGATTTTATAACCAGCGTTATTTAAGGATGGGCAAACTGTGAAGCTCCAAAAGTTAATGATTCTAGCGCCCTTTCAATTAATTTTTATTGTCAAGCTGTATTTCAGGGTACTAAAGAGCTCTTGCGATGACAAGCAGGAGTGTGTGAGAACAGGCGGGAATACAGTATGCATTGTTATTCTCTCTGATTTATAGATCAGCGAGTAGCCTATCCAGCTGACAAGTTACCTTTTTCCTCTCATGTTAGATGAAATTCATCTCTGTGTTGAGCTCCCCCCAGAAAATGCATTTTAGCAATATAAATAGTATCAGTCATCATATTTCACAAATGGTACACATGAGCCCCTGCACAGAAGTAAATACCACCTTTTTTCACTAAGGATACCTGTACTACTTGTGTTGTTAAGACAATTTATCTTACAATAGCCTGATGCAGAAGTCACTGAATAGATTTAAAAGTACTAACTGCATTTTAATGACTCATAGGAGGAACTTCTGACAGGATACTTAATTTTGAAACACAAGTATACACTGAAGTCTGCATGCCATAAGGTTCAAAGTCTGGATGAAGGCAGACTGTGCATGTACAATTACAGTGACAAAGCCTGGCCTTGCATGATGAGCATCAAATTCACCACTTCAGGTCCCTCCCTGTCCCTCTGAAGCCATAGGCCAGAGCTGTGTGTCAGCTAAAGAGCAGCATTGGGTAGCAGTTGAGTTTTGCCTGCTTTTCCCCTTGCAGAGGACACAAATTTGGGCCTCTACCCAGACACTGACAGATTTAGAGCATCATGCTATGTTTGAAACTCTCTCAGATTTGACTGAGAATGGGACATCAGACTTTAAACGGATTATGGGAAACTGGACGGAAAGAACAATTACATAAGTCTAATTTCCTTAGGAAATGTAAGGGAAAAAAACCGAGCAGAAAACCAGTCCAAACCAAAACACCCACTTTGGAAAGTATAGGTAGAGCTGGGCTGCAGTCAGGTGTCCGGCTTTAGCTTGCAGCTGAGGGAAGTGGCTCCTCTTGTTGGCTCCTTCTCCGCTGCCCCAGGTTACTGCTTCAGCGGCTGTGCTGATACGGCTGTTTGCCTAGCTGCCCTTTAAGCCAGTCCTGTGAAGTGATCCACTTAAAAGACATGCATTTCAGGGAGAATGCATGGTGGCGTTTTTTTAACCCAAAGGTCCTTAAAAAAAGTCTTTGGAGCTTAGCTACACAAACACTTGACTTGGTGTCGTGGGACAGCAGGTGTAAGTCTCTCTGTGGGTTTGTGAAGAATGAGGGGAAGCTACACCAAAGAGCTCTGCTACAAACAGTTGTTTGTCTGTAACTTGAAGTGTTCCTCTACTCAAGTCCACCAAGACCATAAAGTGACCTCAGGCTTGCCTGTGTGGTGCATGCACCCACTGGGTGGTCACTCTGTGGCTGGCTGCCATCCTCACCAGAGGGTACTGCGGCACTTCCTTTGCACCCAGCAGTTTTGGCAGACCTAGCCTACACTGATCTTTGCCAGTTAAGCTGTATCAGACCAATCTGAGAATTTAAATAATGGCAGTGCTATGCCCACACCATTTTAAATGTTAGCCAGGACTTAATGCATTAGCACTAGGCTCATTTCCATGTGAAATCTGGCATGTGACAAGCCAGAGGATGAACTTCTGGACACTGTCACCCTGTACTTAGGCCACAGACATTCACGTAGGCTGTGGCAGAAGTTTCTGTCTCCAGCTCTTCCCTGGTGCCAGAGGTTCCTGCTGCTTCAGATCCAAAGAGTAAGCTGTGGGTTGACCACTTCCTGCCATTCCGTGGCAGCTTGCAATGTTGAAATACTAGGCCCCCTCTAACCTACCTCATTCAGCCTGAAAAACTGTGAGAAGCATTCAAGCACAGTTGAGCAGAGCAGACTTGAAGGGATGGTAGCCACGGGCTGGGTCAATAGATTTCTCCAGCAGCACCTCAGCGTGGGAGGATGTGCATCTGTAGCCCAGTCCCCTGTGTAGACATTGTTAAATTATGTTTAGAAGGTTTATTGCCGAGAGAAGTGTTGCTCACTACTAGCATGAAACCACACAGCTCCTCCTTTGGGTTGGCATTGTCCTCCAGCCAGTGTGGGCAGCTATTCAGATCCTCCGTGTCTCTGCGTAAAATAGGTACACGCAACCTTGAGTGTGCTGAGTGGGGAGGTAGCTCACCCATCTTTGAAATGCTTCAGGTAAGCTCCTTCAGTGCTGATTGCAAACCGAAACATCTTCATGGGGAAGCTTTCTGCTGAAACCAAAGTGAAACTTTACCCTTGGCTTTCTCATTGCTACCTCTGGAGTCACCACATCCTTCTCTTGCCACCGGCACCTCTCAGTTCAGAAAGTGGCAACAAGTGACGGTGCTAAGCACTGAGAAGTGGGTCTCTCTGTGTTTGTGGGGCAAGGGATGAATTTATGGAGGGGTTAAAATTTGCTCTTTGAAAGCAGCGAACACCCAAGGGTCCACCTGGGGAGAATGTTTCTGGCGTGCTGCAATTTTGTGTTGCTTCCCTACATTTCTTGTGGAGACAAGCCCTGAGGAATCTGAAGACTTGGCTTATTGTCCTGATCCTGCAACAGATTCCCTGTCTTGCCCAGCCAAGGGCAAGTCATTTAGGATCACATTTTCAAGCATGGGCTTTAATTTTAGCCCTGTAGCTTGAGATACCCAGAATCTGTCTTACATGTGTATTAATCACTTACAGCTCTAGCCAAAATTAACAGAAGCTGCCTGTACACAGAAGTGCACTGAAAATTAGAAGTTACTTAAAAGCAGGGCCAGGTCTGTCTTACTCAGCTTGCTCATATGTTCACTGGAGGTAGTAACACCTGTCCAGCTGGGGAGACATCAAGATAAATTAATTTTTACAAGGCATATGAAATGATGAATTTTTTTTTAGCATTATTTGCAAATGTAACGGAGAAAAGCTCTTGGACCATTGCTTCTCTTGTTTGTATGGCTTTATTGGTTTCAAATAAGGATAAGCATTACCTTCTTCATCTGGAAGCTTGCCAGTAATGAATTTGGTTTTGCTTTGAGGGATTAGGGCATGAGATTTTGATTCCTCTCACTTGTTTATGGCATGAATTTGCTACACATAAATCACTGCAGGTCAGAACATTGCTGTTCCCTTAGCACAAAGTAAGAGAGCACAGAATCACTCTTTAATGTTGTGCAATTGGACAGGATTTGGCTTGTCCTGATTTTTTGTTTGGAGAAGTCAGGCTGCCCTTTGTGCTTGATGTTTTACCTCTTTTTTCTCTTGAAGGTCCAGTGGAGAAATCTGACTAGGTACATTTGCATCACTCACTCACTGCTTGATCTTTGTTTTGCTGAAATTAAAATACAGCTTCCTACTCTGAGGCTCGCTGTGGGATTTCCCAGTGTTTCACCAGGCTGCAGTCTGATACACTCTTCAAGCTGGCACTGATGCTGAACAAAGCAGTTGTATTATCTTTACACCTGGTCCAAAGTGCATGTGGCTGTAAGGTGGACCAGTTCAGGGGAGAAATCTGGCTCAGAAAATGAGAGTTTCTGGTTTTCAGTCAGTTTAGTTTTGTGTGGTTCGGTTTGATGGTAGAGCTGAGCAGCAAGGGCAGAAGCAGGATATGCAGAGAGAGGGAGTCAAGGCCCAGTCCTTCAGGTGGCCTTGTGTAGTGGTGTTTGCAGAAACTTATGCAGTCTTACCACCCTCTGTCTCTTCATCTCTCTTGCCACTATCTCATGGGGGAAGGTGGGTGGGTGGGGTGGCAATAAGTTAATGTTACTCAGTAGCCAGCAAGCAATGGGGATAAAGACCCATATTGTGCCTTTCTGATCCCAAGGCTATCCCCCTCCCCCCTTCCATTCTTTGGTTTACTCAGTAGAGCTACCCTGATTCACATAAGCTAACAATCTGTTTGAGAAGAAACAATTAGGCCCATAGAAGTTGTTGACATCTTATTTTAATTTTTTTCAATGGCATAATGGGTACTCCAGTCCAGCTTGTCCTTTTGTGTTCTCCATCCCCGGCATTCCTCCCAGATGCAAAGTCCCTGTGAGGTTGGGGACAGAACAGTGGCTCTCCCACACATTTTGGACCAAGAGACTGCTAGTGACACTGTGCATTTCTCACAGAACATGATGTGGCTGCTGAGCAGGCTATTAATTGAAAACACTGCTCAAACCAGGCAGGCTCCCCAGGCCAGCTGTGGGCCACTTCCCGTGCCTTCAGAGCCCATAGAGCTGGCAATTGCCAGGACCAGCTGGAGGGGCTGAGGAGGATGGAGTGTGGTTGCAGGAGGCTACAAGAACAGCTCGGATGTCTTTTCCAGGAAGTTGGCTGCACACTCCCTGCTTCTTCTTTCTCTGTGGTCTTTTGGGGTTCAGCTTAGATCAGACCCGGAAAACAGCATCCTGCTGCAGAAGAGCCAGTGGTCCTAGAAACAGACTCCTGCTGTAAAAAATCCTACGGGAGCCAGATGCCCCCGACCCTGACAGAGATTGATCAAGTGGCTGGTGGTATCACCTTTCACTTTGCTTTGGCAAGGGGGGAAGCACGGAATGATGGAAGGTTTTCAGGTGGTACTTTCAGAAAGTATTCAAGGGTCTTTTTTTTGGTTGTTGTTGAAGTGCTGCAGACAGGAAAGAGTCATTCTACACCACACGGTGCAAGCACAGAGGCAGACAGAGAGGAGGACGGGGGGTAGCAAGGAGCAGTCACTCTTGAGGAGCAGCCCTTCCTGACTGCAGCACGCTGCACGTGTGCGCTTTGGGAGAGGCTGGGCAAGTTCATCGCCACGGAAAGGAAATCTGTTAAATGTGCCTCCTGGAGGTATGGGAAGCGCTGCGACAAGCCTCCCGGGACCGGGGGAATCTTTGTCCAGAGAAGCGCTTTGGAGGAAAGAGAGAGAGATGCCCGGGTGTGCCACCACCAGCCTTTGCAGAAGCGGTGCGCCAGGCCTTCCTGCGGGGTCTGTCTGCGGCGGAGGACGCG
>VZRR01000356.1:29969-85076 GCA_013398015.1 Oreocharis arfaki
CCGCTGCCCGCCGCCCCCTCGGCTGCACGC
The DNA here is from genome assembly GCA_013398015.1 of Oreocharis arfaki. NCBI lineage: Eukaryota > Metazoa > Chordata > Aves > Passeriformes > Paramythiidae > Oreocharis > Oreocharis arfaki. The sequence continues at coordinate 30,000 of VZRR01000356.1, forward strand.
CCCGGGCTCCGCTGCCCGCCGCCCCCTCGGCTGCACGCCCCGGGCTCCGCTGCCCGCCGCCCCCTCGGCTGCACGCCCTGGGCACCGCTGCCCGCCGCCCCCTCGGCTGCACGCCCTGGGCTCCGCTGCCCGCTGCCCCCTCCGTTTCACGCCCTGGGCGTGCCCGGCGGCCCGTCCTGCGCGGAGCATCCCTTTTAAAGACATCGCTTGGCGCAAAGGCGGTCCCCGAGAGCAGGATCCTAGGCTGAAACGAAACTGTCTTGGAATGAGTAAATAGCAAGGGTTTATATCCTATTACGCTAGCAGAGCGTTTGCTCTTCTTGCTGCAGTTTGCAGTGTGTGGCCAGATACGGGTGGATACTTCTTGTCTTCCTTCCTCTTTCTATTTCCAGTCTGGGAAACAGCACAAACTTAGTGAGAAGAGTCACAGCATCAGAGAGACTGAGAGAGGGGGAAAAAAAAGGATGAGGCGGGCCGGCCCAGCAGCCAGCCTCAGGAGATGGTAAGACAGAAGAGCTATTCATTGTGAGAGCCAGTTGCTCTTCGCCCTGCTAGATTGTAAATTGGACACCTTATTAAGAGCTGATCTCCAGCAGCCCCACCCAGGGCTGTGCTCATGCGCTTCACCAGTGGAACGTAATCCCATTTCACTAGTGATGCCTGCTACTGGATAAGCACATGTGCAAGCATGGCAGAGGATACAAGGCAGAAAGAAGCAGCACTGGCTGCTTTCTGAATTGTCCGTTTAAGAAAAGAAGATAAGAGTTTGGAGACAGAATGGGGAGAAGGCTGTTTTGCACTAAAATTTGGACACTTTCATTACGATGCTAGCTGCTTTACCAAATGATTAAACCAGCATAATTTTAGGGGGGTTTTTTTGGTCTGTTTTCTCAGTTGTAACTCAAAAATGCTGTCTCTCTGGCACAGTGTGCCAGCCCAAATGTTGCTGCTGGAATCAAGCACTGGAAGAGCCTGACAAGCTATAACCCCACCAAGGCAGAGGCTTGGCATGGGCCTCTTTGGTGATTCCAAGTTTCAGTTCTGATGGTTTGCTTGGCCACTTACTTCTTGTCAGATTAGCCCAAAGGTCTGAATAAATTTAGGCAGATTTCAAATTGAGTGGTGGTTGCAGTGAAAATTTCACGGAAACTTTTGTTTAACGTTTCAGCAAAGTTTTATCAACTTTGGCAAGACTTCCAAGCTTTTCAACCTTCACACACCTTTTAACCATTTGAAAAGTTGTCTGACTGGCATTTGAAATGCAGAAAATTACTGCCAGTTGTTGTCAGAAAAAAAATGCCTGATATAGGCTTATTTTTGTGCTGAAGAAAACAGGATGACTTATTATGAACCTGTTTTAGTGTCTCTGAATAGTATCCCTGCTCATACATGCACATTTTTTCTCCCAGGCAAGACCAGCTGGAGGATTCATGGAATGCTAGATGCATCACGAAAATTCTGCATTGTCAGGGCATTTATTCTGAATAGTGTATAGATATGTGTGTGGTTGGTTGCCCTGTTGGGGTACCTCTGTTTTACTTTCCTTGGCAGGCAATTTAAACATAGTTGGATGCATTACAACTGAGCAATGGTCAGGAAATGAAAAAGTAACATGGAAATGCAACCTTAAAACAACGTCCCCTCCCTGTGCAGCAGTGAGTTATGGACACAGATTCAGGTGTATTTCAATGGTATCTCAACTGTTTGCTTTGTTTTGCATCTCATATAATTGCAAAGCAGTTTCTGGATTTATTTTAGGAGGAAATAAATATCTGTCAGATCTAATTATCATTAGTGACTCATTTGTCATTTGGAAATGTTTGTGTGATTCTCTCCAGGTTCTGAGTCGCTGGCTGTTACTGGTGTGTTGGAAAGCAATGACTCCTCAGATGTTCCTGTATACCTTTATCTATCTGCCTCCAGTCACTTTATGAACTCATGAGAATGAACACAAGACATCTTTGACATTCCTCTCTCTCGTTTCCTCTCCTGTTTTTTACATTGGGTGTTTTTGCCAATAACTCTTTCCTAGTAAAACAAAGCCTCTGAATTCATGCTGTGTGTTTAAGTCTGTCTGTATATGTGATTCTATGTGCCTTCTCTTCTCACCTCCCCAAAAGTTTGAGCCTGTTGACAAAGGAATAAAGATCTAAAATGAAGTTCCTGTGAGTTTGAAAGAGAGGCATCTGGGTACACAAAAGAGCCTGTTTGTGCTAGAACCATCAACATGCTACCAGTTCAGCTCACCTTTTATCAGACACCAGGGAGCTCCCAGTGGAGTCCCCTGGAAATCATACTTCCTCTGATCTCTCAGTCATGGACTACTTATTCGTGCTGATGGTTTTGGTGCAGTTGGGACAGAGACAGGAAGGCTGGGTTTAAAAACTGGAGTTTCTCTCTTGTTCTGCACTTCTGAGATTTATGGGTGTCTCTTGCAGGTTGTGTCCCAGGCAGCAGGGAATCTCTCTCCCTGGTGCACACACCCTCCAAAGTGGATATTTATTTTGTTACAGAGCAGAATAACTGTCAGGTTTCAAGAGCGTCATGTTTCAGAAGTGTGGATGCCCTTAAATCAATTTTCGCTAAAGTCATGAAGGCTTTGAAAATAAGAGCAAAGCCTTGAATTTGAGGTGGGACTCAGTTGTCAGCAGAGCAAAGAACAGAGCTTAAGCTTGTTTGGTGGTCTTGTGCTGCTGAGTAAATGGCTAGAAGCATTCTTGCATGGGTTGTAATTTCTAAATCCATTAGGTTGTAGAAATCAAGCATAAGGGCCAAGTTCAATCTTTTCAGTTATCTGATTGGAAATAGTGCTGAAGGATTGAGGCTTTTGCAGCAACAGTTATTGGGGTTTTCAGCATGATGGAATTAAGAATCTTCAGTTCGTCTTAATGCCAGCAATGGACGTTATCAAAGTGTGAAATACTTTCCTATACCATCGCCAGCCCAGGCTCTTGCAACAATTCACCTTCTGCCAACTTCATTCATTTGCTGATCTTAGTGAAGCCCTTGAAGAGTTGAGTAATGGTGTTATTTGCATGGGAGGTGAAGATAATGTAGAGATGGGTGTCATATGTGTACTGCTGACAAGTCAGTCTGTGGTGCCACCGAATCTTCTCCAGAGGCTTTATATAGATATTGAACAGGCTGGGTGAGAGGAAAGACTCTTGAGTTATTCAGCAGGTGGAAAAGGTTTTGGAGGTTAAGGAAAGAGCAAGTGTTTATCATAAATCTCTTGAGTGTACAAGAGATTTATGTAAGGGATGCCTGAAGATGTCCCAGCTCGGTTCCATAAGGCTGTGGCCAGGCATTTATTTTCAAACAGCTGAGCTGGTTGGAAATTTTACAGCCATTCCAGATGCTTGCTACCAATCCTCTGCTGAGGGCACCTATACCCCTTGCTCTGCTCTTAGGAAAGGTTGTCCAAGGTCTTCCTAATCTGTCAGGTGAAGCCTTTCGGATAGTTTTATGTGCAGGCAAAGGCGGTGCTTGTTAACCCAGCTGACATTCCTTATGTTTAAGAGAGAGCACTTTTACTTGCACTGCTTTACCCTGAGTTATAGAAAAGAGGGAGAGGGGAGAAGGTGGCTCGATCCTTTCCCACAGAACACATCCACAGCCCCAAACAGTTCCTGCATTGCCTCCTACAGGTCTGAAGACGCGTATGGGACTGGATGCATCTGCTGGAATAAACTATATTGCTCCTGTTTCATGTGGATGTGCACTCCTACATTTTGTGCCAAGCATGTGTGTACAATACGTGCGAGGTATTTATTTGTTACATGAGCAACTAAAATGGTGTGTTTGGAACTGTGTCAGCCTCCTGTGTAAACAAGGGCTCTAGGACAGGTACACAGTGGGGTAGAAGCCCAGGTAACTAAGAGATCATTATTTTCCAGATTTACTAATAGAGCATTTACAAGAAATTTTTATTAATTATTACGTTTCTAGCACTGTGGTTAAAGCTGAACCAGTAAGTTATAATAAAATCTTCAAGAATATCCAGTTGGGGCAATGAAGAAAGCTCCTGTACTCAAGGGATCATTCATAAATGGGAGGACGGAGGAAGAAAATGGGCAGGTGGTTTTATGAGAGATCCTGTAGTTCCTACGGGGTTTCTTCATCCCAAAATGTAGAAAATTGTCAAAGAATCATTGCATGCACAGAAAAAACAGCAAGTTATAATACTGTGTGTGGCTAATGGTAAATGTGTGTATGTGCTGATAGTGCTTTAACACACAGAGCTGTTAGTACTCACCACTATGATTTTCAGCCAGTGAAACGTTCTCTCCTTTATCAAATGGTAACCTCTGAGGGCTGGTGAGACTCAGAAGTCTTCCCAGCATCCATGAAACAACCTGCAGCCTTTCTGAAATGTGGAAACAGGGACACAGTTTCTAAAGTCTCCTTCTTGAGAAAAAAACCCTACTTTTCATGTAAAACTGCTCATTTATTGTATGGCACAAACCTGTAAAGATGGTTTGTAACCATCAGAACCCCTGATGTCCGAGCCTGACTCTAAATGAGATCCCTAATTTACTGGTCATCCTGTTTCTGAGCTGGGTCAGAATGGAGCATCCTACCTTAACAACAGTCTGAAACTCTAGCGGAATTTGGACTCTGATCCAAACTCAAGGCACAGGCTCTTCTTTGAATAAAAATAACTAGATCACAAGCTATTCTGGGGGGGGTGACTTTTAGACAAGAAACGTAGGGCTTACATAGATTTTTACTCCTGTTGAATACATCTGGATGCTGCCCTCCTTCCAGACGATATTCCCAAAGGGATTTCATTATCTCAGAGCCAAATAAGTCCAACTAGAAGTTGGAAACTGTAGAACAACTGACATTATTCATGGTAAACACCTGTGGGTTTTTTTGGTTGGGTTTTTTTCTTGTAGAATATTCTGCTGCTCTGGTTGCTGCTGATGCTGATATAATTTCTGTCATGGCCTGTGATGAATAGCATGTACAATGCTGGGTTGAGATAAGAGCCAACAGTGTGTTGGAAAGCCTTCTCTAAATATGAATCCCCATGGTTGTGACTTTCTCTACAGAGAGGTGCTTAAATTGCCGTGCTTGGTACCATTCACATGGCTGCCGAAGCTGCTGATCACCATTGCTTTCTCCCCTCCCATAGCACCTGCTGGCAAATCTTCTGGGTTTTTTCCTGTTTACCAGGCTATTTCTAGTATAATGATATGAATAGTTTCCATTCATGAAGAATGTGGTAGGATAGAGGTGGCTGTAAGGGATAGGAAGCGGTATGCTGGGGCTAAAGTAGCAAGCACTGAAATATGTTTTACATCAGTGGGAGCTGGCTGTGCGTGGTACCCACCGAGAGTGTTCCCACTGTGCTCAGCAGATGGATGATGAGCGGGTTTTGTTGCTGTGTTTTAAGGTGAGAGCACTTTTCTCCTTGGGAGCTGCAAGCAGTCTATGCATTTCAGTTAGTGGAAAGCTCTGGACTGTGTAAATTATTATCCTGTTGGATCGAGGAGCAGACTAGGTTGCTTAAGATGTCACAGGAAGCTTTCAGCTTTGTCAAGAGTATAAACTACATCTTCTGACTTGTAGATCTGGGCTATAATTGAAGGAGTTTTCTTCCTCTGAACATAGCTGGCCTACCTTCTCTTTGATATTATCCCAACTTCCCCTAATCACTGGGTGACATCTGATCTCTGTGACTTTTGTACAGGATCCAAGATCTATTGTACTTGGTCCAAGATCTCACCTTTCATTTCTGGCTCGTCTAATTTTGTTTCAGGCCTTGGCAAATCCGAGAGGCTCATCCCAAGTCCAGCTGCTGAGCCCTTGGAAAGCAGGGATGCATCTTGGCAGTGTATCTGGGCACAGTATGGATATTTTCCTGGACCAGCCACAGGAATGGTCACAGTGTCCTCCACTAAACTCTAGTGTGGAGGATGGCTTTTGCCACCCACACACTTCCTGCAATTTCTGCTTAAACACAGTGATCCTTACTTGCTGCCTGCGGTTGGTATGTGAAGCTGCTTTCTGTAGGTTCGAAGCTGCTGCCCCCTCCAAACTGGCTTTTATTTTAGTGTTCAGTTCAGTGATTTCAACAGAAGACTTACTTGACAGTATCTAAGGTTTTATTTAGGGTGAAGCTAACATACAACATTGCTTTTGTCAACATAATTATTTTTCTTTTGTCTCTAATCTCACTTACTGTTTTAGGGCTATTGTCTCTTTTTTTTTTTCCCAGCTCCTTTATGGATTTGCAGTCACTCTTTCGGGCCACAGAGCATCGTGGGCCAAATCCTGCCCAAATTTGCACCTGTGAGACCAATGGAACTGCATACATGCGCATGAGAACACAGTTAACAGGATGCTGAAGCTGTTTGCCTGTTTTGAAAAGTCATGTGGAGGATGAATGCTGGGAAATGTCACTTAGGATTATATAATTCCTAAACCTGTAAATACTGATGTATAGATAGCTTCTCTCCTAGCTGCATACTTTTATTGGTGGTAGAATATATGTATGTTTTCAAGAATTTAAATGTTGTATTTGCTGTAGAACCCCATCCTGGAGTTACAATAATTTCATAGCAGCTTTTTACACTGCACAACAGTTTTATCATCCTACCTAGTACTAAAGGCTTATCTACACCAGGGGATTTCACAGATTGAGAATGGTGTTCAAATAATGTTTAATATTTATACAGAGGGTGAAAATTGATATTTAGGTTTGGTTTTATAGAGGATTTTTGCTGTTCAGAATTTGATTTGGCAAATTTTAAAATCTTCAGTTTTCTTACTTTCAACTCTTTTTTTTTTCTGGAATAGCTGGAAGCTTTGAGTTTGAGTTTTGCAGCTTACCTAATGCATTACAAGGAGACAAAATTAAAGTAGCTTTGAAATAGGAATAAAAAAGCAGCTATGCTGCATTTAAACATGCCGTAAAATGTTTCAACGCACTCAATCAAGAACTCCTTGTTTTCCTGATTTTCTTCTTAAGGAAAATCCTGTTAAAGTCAGCTGGATTTTGTGATGTGTTTTGATTTCAGCAGAACAGTATTCCAGCGGAGATTTTTTTTTCGTGGTGGATTGAGAAGAGCAGGACCAGCAGAGCTGCCCATGCAGAGGGTGTTATTTCAGAAGAAGAGCACTCCCTCACTCACAAAGAGGAGTGATCCAATATGCCTTCCGTCCGGGGGCAGGAATGGGAAGGAGGGAGGAGAGGGGGAAAAAGGATGCTTCCTTCCCAGCGCTCGGGGCTGCTGGCCAAGAATGTAAGTCTAAATTCAAGCCCAGTGAGTGCTGTGCCAGATCCAGAGAGTTTGGAGTCCCTTTGTCCAGAAGCTTGCAATACGTGAGGGAGTTGCCAAATGGGATGTGTGGCATCCATGTAATATATCTGATGCATGAAAACTGGTTCCTGCTGAGCTTCCTGTATTGCCTGGGGCAAAAGTACTTCTGATTCCCTACATGATGCAGCGATCGCCAGGCCACTGCTGTTCTCTGTAAACCTGGCTCCCATGGCAGCTCAGGACAACTCCCGCCTCGGGTCAGGCTGAGGCAGGTGGCGTGCACAGGGAGAGGAAAGGTGGTGCTGCGTTTGACCCTGCTCTCCCTCTCTGGGAAGGGAGGACCTGGTGCCGTTTGCATTTCTCCCCAGGCTGAACCATTAAGTCTGATGACAGAAATGAACCTTTCCCCCTGGACTTGGGCCAAAAGGCTCTTTTTTTTCTTTCCCTTCCCCTCTTGTCTCTTTCATAACCGTCATTTTCCCCTATCTCTGGAACATATCACGTACTACTGTCATGTGCTGTAGGTGTGCTCCCCATTTTTTCTTCAGCTATGTCCCCCATCTGTTCGATAAGAGCCTCTCCTTGTCTGGCTGATGCCTTTTTGCCACAGATGACAGGGTGGACCAAAGCCATTGCTGCTGACCCAAGGGAGAGCCTCCGCATTGAGGAGAGAGGGAAATCTGCTCTGGAAACACCACCTACAAGCCTCCATGTCAACAGGGCCATAGCAATTCCTGTGGGATGAGAGTGCCTGTGTTCCCGTGTCTCACTGGAAAGTTCAGCCAGTTGTGCTTGTGCAAACCTCTCGAGGGTTTCTGAGGTTGAGCAGGTGTGAGTGAGGACACAGCCTGGGTTGCAGAACTCCTGCGACAGGCTGTGCTGGACAGAGAGGGAACTTGCCTTAGTAACAACTGGTTTTGTGTTTCATACAGTTGCCAGTGGAGGACAGTAGGCAGGGGGAATCCTGTTTGGTGACACTTCCCAAACCAGTAGTACCCAGTTTGGGTTTCCCATTTTTATTCTAATGGGTTCACATCAAATGCCAAGGTTGCTGAGGGCTGCCCATGGAGCAGCTCTGATCCAGGACATGCCATTGTAGAGCCCTGTGCAAGGGCATTGGTTCAGCCAGTGCCCAGGCAGCAGCGCAGCAGAAGTCATGTGGTTTGATGCAGCTTGATTCTCTTAGGCTTGAATTCCCACTAATGCAGTTCTGAAAGGACCCACCAGGATGGGTGGCAATAGGTTTACAGCCCAAGTCCATGCCTGGATCCAGGCCATTGCTAGAGAGGCTAAAGGAGATGTGATGCCTCCATCCCTCATCCTCCTAATGTCAGTCATGGTCCCGGCACAGGTTTCAAGAAGCTTTCTGGGGCTTCTCATCAAAGCCGTGCTCCTGCTCTGAGAGCAAGAGCTCTGGACCAGAAAACAAGAGCTAAAGGTTTTTCCTGGGGCTGCCCCGAGCAGCTGTGCTGTCTCTTGGGCTGCAGCTCAGCTGCTCTGGCTCCACAGGCAGCAGCTCTGCTTGTCCCCGGCAGTGTGTGCCAGGAGGCGGGTTTCAGCTGTGAAACAGAGCATGGTCTATCCTGTCCTTCCTGGGTCAGGGTCCAGAGAGAATGCCTTTTCCCTGCATCTCACCAGCATGGGACTTAACCTTTCCCCTGCACCTCACCAGCTTCTTCATCTTCTCTGTTCACATCAGGGCTGCTTTTTCCCTGAGCACAGCAAACAATCCCCTGCCTTTCTGTCCCATGCTGGCCTGGAGCAAAGCTTTCTGTGTGAGCCTCCCAGGCAGTGTGTCTTGTTTCTAGCATGCTAGAGGCAGGCCTCTATTCAGATGAATGTCCCTGTTAAATATGTATGAATCTGATTGACTTCAACTTCCTAGTTGTCCAGGTTTTATTCCTTTTTATTCATTTGTGGATGCCTCCTGCTAAACAGGGAGTTGTAACCACGAATCAGTGAGTTTTGACTCATTTGAGAGGCTGCCCTTAATCTGCCTGCCTTTAAGGCTTCCTCCCCTCCTCCTCCACTCCATCTCCCTCTGGCTCATTTTCCCCCCTCCTCTCTCTCTGCAGCTGCTGGACAGCTTTGTGACCACCAGTTCGGATGGCTGTTTGCCACTCTCCCATGATTGCTGCCATGTGCTGTTTCCCTTATGCCCGTTCTCCAGTCAAAGAGGAATTCTCCTCCACAGAGAGAGAAGCAGGCGCAGTTGTCTCTGGGCTGAAGTGGGAGCTCGTGCTTAGCTCTTGCTCCATGAAAAGCCTGGCAATATTTTTTCTTATGGCGACCACGCAGACTTGGCAAGCAGCAGCAGCAGCTTACCCAGCCCAGCTGCTGGCCGCCTCTCTGCCGCAGGTTCCCAGCCGTCAGGCAAGCAGAACGTGCTCGCACCTCGGCTGTGGCCGCGTGGAGCCCGGCAGCTTCCCAGGAGCGACCGACGCCACAAACGCTGCGGGAGGATGGTCAGTGGAGCAGCGGGAGATGCTTTGGGGTGGGCAGGATTTTGTCCTGCTGGCTCCTGTCAGGAGGTGGGATGAGTGGCAAGGGGCAGCCTTGCAGCTGCGGGGGCCTGTTGATGCTGCAACAAGTGGCGAAGCTGGAACAGGAAGCTGGTGCTTTATAAACAGACTTATTGTTGTGAGTGGGGCAAAAGTCCCAGGGACAGCAGTGCCTGTGTGTGGGCAGGTTTAACTTGTATAACCTGCCTTTGCTGGGACTTTGGATGGGATTTTCAGTGGCACCAAAGGAACTTCAGTGCCTGAAACCTGCTGTGATTTTGCCTTTTAAAGGCAAAGTTGCTGTTTCCCTTCCTCCTCAGTCCTCAGGGAATCTTCCCAGGCAGGCCATGCTTGCAGTGATGTGAAAAAAAGGCAGGTTTTGGCAGAGAGACCTCCAAGTGCACATGCTGGTACACAGGCTAAAATGCCACCTGCTGAAGTGGTGGCTGGTCAGAAACACCACCAAAGCGTGGATGAAATCAAGGACTTCACATCCTGAGAGATTTTGCATCCTGCCCCTGCTGCAGAGGCATCCTACTAGTGTGTTTTGGGGAAGCTGGTGAGCCAGCCAATGCCTTGGACATTGTGGACATAGGAAAGAGAGCGTCTCCTCCTTCTTATGTTCCCTGAAGATTTTGTACTGGGCAGTCCCCCCACAGGGATGTGCACAGGCCACCTGGATGGGCAGGTGATGTCAAATGACCTTGTCCTGCCTAATCCAGGATGGCATGAACTGAAGAAGGAAGTGTTTTCCCCTCCTATGTTTTCCTGGGAGCAGCAGTGGCACTAGCTCTGCCAGGATGCTCACTGTGGCCTCCGAGCTGCTCCAGCCTTTGACCGGGGTGTTCATTTCCTGTTGACTCTCAGCCAGAGCCACCTCTGAAATGGTGGCATGGGTCAGGTTGAGATGGGTCCCAGGAGCCCAGGGAGAGTGGAGGCCCCTTTGTCACCTACCTGGTCGTGGGGCAGCCTCCTTGTCCATTGTGGGGGGAGGTCAGCTCCTCCATTGTCCAGAGAACACTCCCACTGTGGGATCTGTCCACTGGGTAATGTTCTCACAGGGACAAAGCCCTGTGAGACCCACTCTTGTCCTTCCATGAACTAGGAGAGGACTGTGCTGCTGAGGCAGGAGCCAGTGATAAAGTGGCTACTTCTCCTTCCCCTTTATTTTATATGTTTTTTTTTTTTTTACTTCACTCTATTTATTTTCACTTTGTTCTTTTTTTTGTTTTACTTGGCTCAGCTCCATCATTTTTACTTCCCTCCCCTCAGCGCTCTTCAGACTGACAGTCCCTTTCACCCTGCTCTCTGCAGCTCCCTGCCTGCTTGGTGGGAAGGTTGTTCCTCAGGTGCTGGAGTTCACCCCTGCACGTAGAACACTGTGCAGCAGAGGAAGCTGTGGGAGGGCCAGTCCGCTGCCCCAGCTGGGTGAGTGCCTGTGCCAGGCTGGTCTTACCATGTGTGACTCAGGTGTCCCTTGCTCCTGCTCCCACACACTCACTGACCTTTTCCTGCCAGTTCTGCGATGGGGCCACAGGCCGCCTCTCACGCAGCCTGTCCCTCTCTACAGATACGATAGAATTCCTTTATCTCCCCATGCCAGGCAAGCCTGGGATGCTCTGAGGTGCAGATAACATTGCTGCTGTGTGTACCAGGGGCTGGGCAGGCGAGTGGGGAACCTCTCTTCTCCCTTAGCACTCAGCAGGATAGCCTGGTCATCTCCCTGCCCTTGCTTTTATTTCTGGGGGATCCAGCTTCTCTTTCCAACCCATTAGGAAATCGCAGTGCAGCCCTTCCAGGGCCTGGTGACGGGGTGGCTGTACAAAGTCCTTGAGGAAGGGGCAGCAGCAGAAGCCAGTGGGCAGAGGTGGCTGGCTGCATCTCCACCAGGAGCTGCAGGGCTCTTGGAGCAGTGTTGGCCTGGGAGGATGTGTAGGTTCAGGCTGTGCAAAAGCTGGTGGAGGAGCCAAGAGATGCACAAAAAAGAAGTTCATAGCCTTGCTAAGGAGTTGAGGGGAAACTTGAGCCCTGCCTAAACATTCAGAGTTCTTGTTCCTTCAGGTCTGCTTGTGCAGGGGCATAGTGCAAATGTAAATGTCCAGGTATTTATGTGCTCTGGCATAAATTCAAAACTGCTTTTGGCACAATCATAGAAGAAAGAGCAAAGTCATAGTCATCATTACCACAGAATACCTGTGATGCTCCCATCCGGTACCACAGCGCATTTTCCTGTGATATTTTACAGTGAGAGCATAAAGCCTGGCATCTTTCAATTTTATAATTGAAAGATGTTTACAACAACAAAAGATATGTGGGAATTCAGTATTGTCCATATCATTGGATTAAAAGCCTGTCTCTCAACTTATTTACTGCTCCACCTCTGGCTTTTACTGCACCTGTCTTCACAAGCATTGGAGCATCCGTGTTTTGTCTGCCTTTTCGTGGCCAGATGAAGTCATCTTGGAGCATGGGTGCGGTGGTGAAAGACACACACACTGAATTTACATCTCTTGGATAAAGGGAGAAGCCGAAGAAAGATTTCCCCTGTGAGCTGGCTTTTATCGTCAGTGCGAACATCTTAGTCAGCACAAGCTCAGACTTCTAAAATTGTGCAGCCGTGTGCTGTGAGGGATACAGCCAGCCTCTGCAGCTTCCTGCTTCCCTGGATCAGCCAAGGATGAAGGCTCCAGGATCTGGTGCTCCTCTGGCAGGAATTGCTGAGCCCAGGTCAGGTGAGTGGCAGGCTCTGAAACTTGGTATGTGACCCTGCTCCTCTGGAATGTGGGAAAACACCCTCCTATTTGATTTTAACAAATCACCTCAAGCCAGATCTTGTAGCATGTTGAGCATCAGTGGATATTGGCTAGATTATAGAATTACCTGGGACAAACCTAATGTTTTGTGGAATCATTCCCATGACAGACGTGATACTGAAGTGGGATGTTGCATGTTTAAGTACTCAAGTTTCCAGCAAGAATGTGCAGATACTCTGACTCACTAGAAGAAAAATTACTCCTAGTGACTCAGACACTTGGATGCTGTTGTTTCCTAATTAATCACTGTGCTCCACCATGGGTCCGGAATCCTCCTTTCAGGACCAGAGAAGGTTTGTGGCTTTGAGGATTCCTGCTCTGGTGCAGCTCTCTAGGTGGACAGACTCACCTCTTGCTGCCTGTCAGTACGGTCTGGAGACCTAATTAATTTCTGGGCTGTTACCACAAATGACCCCTGAAAGGTAGGCTCTGAAAGCCTGATGATGGTAGTTTTGCCTGAAAGAGGGACTTAGCAGGGGACACTTTGTTGGGGTGACCATGTGACTTGAGGAATCCCCGGAAAGGTATACTGCAGGTTTGGCAGCAATCTCACCATCAAGGGGGTGCAGATTCAGTCTTTTCTGGGAGGAGACGGATCCAGCTCTGTGTTAGAGCTGGGAAACCCCGGGGAACCCTGCAACCCTGCCCTTCTTTTGCAAGAGAACAGTTGTAGATGCCTCCCTTTGCCTTGACATGCCTGGTCAGCCAGGGAACTGTTCCCATTGGGCAAAAGGTGAAATTTATGTCTTTCCTAACTTTGTGTTTGGATTTTGTGTCCTGTGCTTATTTTGCACAACGTGGTACAGAACATGAGTATTATGCATTGAGATAGCTCATCTCCTCTGCCCTGAGCCCAAAGTGCATGTTGCTGTCACCACAGGAAAACAGTACTACCACGGATGGAAGCAAAGAATGTTTCTTTTCAAAGTTTGTGCTAATTTTGCACTTAATTGGTATGTTACAAACCTAGCAAATCATAAATAAAACCTGAGTTTTCCTTTTTCTAAAACTAGGTCTTAAAATGTAACTTGCCTTAGATTTGAGTCGAAAAGGCAAGCTTTTGAAAGAGATGAAGCATGCCCTCATGTGGCAATATTTTTTCCTTATAATACCTGTTTGTTTTGGTTTTAATCCCCAAATAATCTATTACAACGAGCTGTGTCATGACATCAGAACTGGCATACAGAGTGAGTGTTGTGATACAAAGCAGGCGTGCACACAAAATGTTCAGAAATCATTATATGGGCTCTAACACTCTTGTTACTTGAGTCCCTGCATGAGTGCTTTTATTCTAAAACAAGACTAGCTCCACACAGGAGTTTGCAAATAAACAAAGGTGTGAATTAAAACTTGTCCTGTCCTCTGCTCTGTGGGAAAGTTGCTTTCCACAACTGAGAGCAAAATTTAAAATTGTTACAAAGTGGACAACTTGGTTTGAAACCAGAATAATTGATTTTGAAGTCAATTTTAAGCTAAACCAAAATAAACTGAAAATTAAATACACATTCACAGAGCTGGCCTGAATAACTCACTTTAAAAATCATGTTATTTGTTGGGCTAGTAGAACTTCCTCATGTCTACACAAGGCTTGCAACTGTGTAGATAACCTTTTGGAAACCTGGCTCTGCTGTGAATTTTACATTTTTGACACATAAAGCTTGGGTTATAAAGCCCCAGCTGACATTTCCCAGCTTAATAAATAGGGAAGTTCTACTCTTTCCTGACACAGCATTGTCTGCTTTTACTGTAGATCAATTTCCTGTTTTTTCTTCCCTGAACTTAAAACCAGTAAATGTAATTCATTGAAATTACTGGGTCCCAACAGCTTATTGGGGCTTTTTATAGCATCTTCTGTGATTTCAGATGGATTGGTATCTTTCATCCAGAGCACCACAGACAGTAAAGAAAAAATGCATTGTGATCATGGGACATCTAATTGGGAAGCGTGTGATGGATGCCATCAAGTTTTAAACTTCAAGGAAGCATTTGAAATCCCACGGTTTCCAGTCTGCTTCCCTGTTGCCTGGTCACTGTTTCCATCAGTTGACCCTTCAGCAGATCCCTGGGAAGATGTCACCTGGCAGTCACGTGTGCCGCAGGTTCCCCGAGGTTCATGCTCTTCCTTGCAGGGCCTTGCAGAGCTCGCAGGGTGGTCAGGTCGGCTGAAGAGCAGTAGCAGTTGCTTCCTCCTCATCTTCCTCTCCAGGCTACATTCTCTGCTAATAGAGGCAGCTCCCTCCTGTGCTGAAGGTAGTTTCCATGGGGTCAGGAAATATGAGAAGTGGAGAAGTGGGAAACTCTGGATCCACCAGGCAAACCTCGGCTCTCCTGGGGGGCCTGAATGTGTGTGAAAGCTGTGGGTGGTCTGAATTGTGGGTGCTTGAGCGGGAGGCTTTGGATATCGGTGTGGATATCCAAGTTGCTTTGAGAAGGCTTCAGGCTTCTGAATGAGAAGTGAATTCCCTAAATCTCTCCCCTAGGGTCTCATTGACTTTGAGCAAAATCCTCCCTCAGAGGCAACTCGGCAGTCTTCATTCATGGAGTTCCCAGTGATGCTCTGCTATCGAGTTCCCTTTGAAAAGGTTTTTGTGCTGTAATCTGCTGGCTGGTTACTTAACTGGTGCAGCTTACAGACCTCCGCTGGTTGTTGCACGTCTTGTAATTTTTAAGGGTTTATTTCAGCTCCTTTGTGAAGCGTAAGGAAATGGATGATTAGTGAAATTCTTCCCAGTATTTTAGAAGCATTAGTAAATGTTGAATAAAGGGCAATCACACTGTTATTTTCGTGGGAACTGTGAAAGAAAGACTGCTAGATTAGGTGCAATCCTGATCTTAGAGTCACAATTCTTACACAATGTTTTTTGCACTCTGGTGTTAAAACTTGTATGTGAGAATGTGTGCTTGCAATGGGCCAAGTAATTCAGCACTGCAGGAATCCCACCAACTTCATCTCCGAGCTGCTAATGAACACGGGTCTGGACACGTCCAACTGATGTGTTTCTCTGCAGGAATTATCTACGTGCAGTCAATGACAGCAGTGTCCTTCAGATGTTGGGTTTGATGCAGTAAGCATACGTGACACTTCTGCTTTGCTTGCTCTTCTTGCTGTGCCCTGGACTGGTCACAGCTGTGCTCTGCTCTCTGTAATCTAGCCAGAGACACCCTGTGCCTGGAAAAAGGCACCCTGTGCCTGGAAAAAGGCAAGCTGGGCAGCTGTGTTGGAGAACTCATGTCAGCCTCCAGCAGCTAGTCGATCCCTGTGCCTTGCTGCTCTTCTGCGTGGCTTCAGTACCTGAGCCAGTGCGTTTCCAGCTGGCAGCAGTGTGCCTGAGTGGCGCTGAACAGCAACTCCTTGGAGGACCAGAGTGGTGTGGTTGGAGCAGAGGTGCTTGCTGACGTAGCTGACTAGATGAACTGGTTGACTGGTTAAATATTGGTGGCAAAAGAACTTGCAAAGCTGCTTTGCAGAAGTGGGTGGGTCTCAGCCACATCCTCACTGGCTTTGGTATTTGTCCTCAAGCCTGATTTCCATTTTCTGTACACCCTTTGCTTTCTGCTCTCCTTCTTTTTTGGCAGTAGGTTGTTGCAGCCTGTCAGAAGTGAATGGCGACCTTGGATGAACAAAGCCTATCCATTCTCTGTCCAGCCTGAAGATGCCACAGAAGGCATGGGGCACCCAGTCACAGTCCTGTTGCTCATCTTTCAGATGGCAGGAGATGAGGGGCAATGACACCCCAGGACACACCACCCTGGAGGTATTGCCATGAGAGTCATGGCAACATCTCAGCAGGTGGTTTTCAGGTGAAGAGCACTGTAGGCCATGGATGTGAATGCTCTCTCTAAATCCCCTTTTCCCAGGCCCTTCAGAGATTTTTAATGCTTTCTGTTCAGGTGCATCTGAAACAGGTATTACGAGGTACATGGCTCCTGCTGCTCCCTCCGGCAAGGCTGAGGTGCAGGGGGTAGTCCCCTCCTCCATGAGGGGCTTCACCCATGTGTGCTTCCTGCGCTGTGGGGCTCCAGGCTGTTTGCAGAGATGGCACATTGACCATTTTTGCTGCTTGCCGTGCACCAGTGACCCCTGGCTGCTTTCCCACTGATATAGCTCA
The DNA here is from genome assembly GCA_013398015.1 of Oreocharis arfaki. Taxonomy (NCBI): domain Eukaryota; kingdom Metazoa; phylum Chordata; class Aves; order Passeriformes; family Paramythiidae; genus Oreocharis; species Oreocharis arfaki. The sequence continues at coordinate 46,691 of VZRR01000356.1, forward strand.
CCATGCCAGCAGGATGTCGAGGTGGCAGGGGGACAGCAGCTGCTGGGGATGTGGGGGGAAGCAGCTGGCTGCTGCCTCAGCCCTGCTGCCTGGGGGGATGCTGGCTGGCAAGGTGGGGGGCGGGAGGGGAGAGGTGCCTCTGGGAAGGAGCTGGGCCACCACGCTCGCCTTCCTCCAAGCCCATCTGCCCGTCAAAGGCGATTTCTGCATGGCTGCCCAAGGCTTTGACGCACATAGACAGATGCCAGGGAAGTTTAATCCAGCTGGCTTGAGTGCTGTTAGGTAGGGAATTGCCACCGCAACCTTTAATCACCTGAGCAAATGCCAGGTGAGCCTGAAAAGCTCAGGCTGAAAATGATGGCATTCCAGAGAAAGGTGGAGGTTTTGTCCAGCATTGATCCTTGTGGGAATTAACAGCAGGTCAGAAAGCCTGTCTGAGTCTGAGTCTGACATTGGTCTCAGCACAGTCCATTTCTACCTGTGAGAAATCTAGTCGAGAGAAGCAAGAAATTCAAAACAATAGAGGGAGTAAACGGCAACAAGGCTGCAGCTGGCATTTTGTTTAGATTCTTGGGATGTCTGTATTGTAGATAACTAATAATAGTATAGTTAAAATAGCCAATGAATCTACTGTAGTAGTTGAACAACCAATGGACAATGAGCATGAATGATAAACACACAAAAGTGTATATATATGACACTGGCTTTTGGAATAAACGCTTTTTGCCTGCACTTTATGTTAGAATTAGTGTGTGTCGTGTGTCCGCCTCAACTATGACAGATCCTGGTTGGCAGCTCCCTTGTGAGGAATGGGCTGTGCTGCAGGTGGTCCTTCAGTCTGCTCAGGGCACTTCTGAGGTGGACTCAAGGTGCTGGTCTCTGAAGGACTCCATCCCTGGCTTGCAGGAAGAGGAGCGCTTGTCTGGGCCAGGGGAAATCCTGGAGGTCCTGAAGCATGTGGCCAGATCTGCTCCTTTACCAGAGGGTCCTACAACAGCAGGAATATTGTACGAGGAGGTGACTTAGGCAGTACTATGGGTTTTCACAGCACATGGCACACCCTCAGCTGAAAATTTGCATAAATACCTTTCCAAGTATTGAGTATTTTCTAGATAGAACCAAAATCACATGAGAGGCAGGGAGGGGCATTTACGGGAAAGGCAAGTTTGCTATATTTGGATCTCATGCAGGAAATCGGATTATTACTGTCCGTGAAAGTTAGAGCGTGAATTTGTAAGGGTCTGGTTGAGGAAGTTCCTTAGCACAGATGGAATGACCGTGATGCTTTTGACCTGACTAAGCCAGTTAATGCCAAGAAGCAGCTTTTGTGTCCATGGCAGGGAGAAGACACTATTAGTCCCCATGACACTTCTTCAGGATACCTCCATGTTATCCCAATGGACCAGAGAGATCCCCACATGGTATAAAGATGAGTGCTGTTGAAGACTGCAACCCCAAAACCCAACAGCCACCCTCTTTTTGAGAAAGAGTTTGAGAGGGGAAGAGGAGGCAGGGGAGAAGTGAGTTTATTTAGAGTTATCCACTTAAGGTCTTCTTCCCTAGTTGCTCTCAGAGCATTTTCCAGAGGACGCTGCTATTCTTACCCTGGCTTATCCCATGGGGAAGATGAGGCACACAGCAGTAAGGTGGCTGAGCTGTGGTCAGTGCAAAGCCTGGAGAAAGACCTCACTCTCTGACATTTCAGCTAGGTGGTTGCTACCAGTTCAGTTATAAGTGATATAAAAATATCTGTTCTGCTCTCTTTATTTAGAAATCACCATTTCCAGTGGGAAGCAGGTAGAGGGAGAATCAGTAAGCCCTTCTGCTTCCACTGCTTTTCCTTACTAGTCTGCCTGTCAATTCCCTTTCACCATTTTACAAGTGGTCACTCGATACCAGCAGCTGCTTTGGGACATCTCTATCTGTCACATCTTTCTTTTTATTTCAGTGTCCGAAAGTTTGAGTGCATCACAAAACACAAAACAAAACAAAACAAAAAACCCCCACATTAACAAAATGTGAGTTTTGTCCCAGGTTCAGTTCTAAACATGTCACTTTAATGATGTCTAAACTACACAGCACTTGATGAGCAAAACATTGCTATCTTCTAGCCACATTTGTTTTCCCTGTCTCCCAGAGCATTATAGTCACCCGGGGAGAACTGCGTGTTCTACTTCACTGCTGTAAAGCTATTATGGGTATGAAAAGTTCCCATTAATCTGCTCCACACATGGATGTTTCTGGATAAAGTTCAGTAGCCAGATCCCTCTTTCTTTGTGTGCATCAAACGAAGCAGAAAAACGCCTCCAATTTAAAGACACCAAATGAATAACCAAATAGATGAGATTAATTTTTGTTTAATCCACGTGGGCAGCAAAGCCAATGGCCAATGTTTGTGTGTGGACTTCTCCCGGGAGTTCATTACCAGCCGAGACTGTAATAAGTTAATGCAGAGATTCCACGGAAATAGGGGGTTAATTATATGCAGAGGATGTTGGCCAATGTACAGCTTTGAACAACAAAAATAGCCCAAGTCTTCTGTTTTGGGTGTGGAATCAATTAATGAGGTCTGTGACATGTACCACGATTTGTTAAGATAGTTGTAGTATAAGGATACTTATTTTCTTCCTCTTTTTTTGTTTGTTTTTTTTTTTAATATACAAAGCTAAAGGAAATAAGTGGGTGATGGAAGGCGAGGGACAGAAAGACATGAGACTGGTAATAAAACACTGGACTTTGGCCTGGGGCCAAGGCAGGCTTTTCAATGAGTCTGAAGTTTGGACGGCAGCACAGTTTGAACCAGTTTTCACTAACTGTCCAAAAGGTTATACCGTAATAGACAGAGAGAAGAGGTTGATTTTAGTTTACCAACTCCCTTCTCTCTGCTGGCAGGAGTGTTATGCTGCTAAGATGCCGTAGTCATTAGACTGATGGATATCAGCATGTGGCACGGCGTGCTGCAGATTCAACTCTAAAGCTGAAACAAAAAGTTCTCCTCGATGCCGGTTGGCACAAACCTAATTTTTTTCCCCCTTTCCACATCTGGTTTTAATATAAAATGTGTCTTTCTGCACTTTTTTTTTCCCCCTTGCCACATCTTTAGAAATGGCTTCTTAAAAAAAAACCCAAAACCAAACAGTGTCACTCCCCTTCCCCTATATTCCTAGGTTTTGGAATTAATTTTATGTATGTGTGGTAGTTCAGTAGTGCAGCTTGGGAGCTGAATAGAGCACAGCATACACCTCTGTAAAGAGATGTTGTTTCACAAAAAAAAGCAGAGGAAGACCAGATTACTTTTACTTCCCTTCAGCATTCAGAGCTGTAAAACACACTTTTGGCTGTTACAAGTTTTCAAGGAGCCACTTAAACAGGTAGAATACAAATTTGAAAGAAAAAATCTGACCCATTTTCACCCCGTTTCCCTTTAGCACAAGCTCTGGGCATGTTCCAGGCATTTCTACAGTCCCTCACTGTTTTATTTTTCTCACCCCCTTCTTCCAACTTGGTCCCTAAAACCATTAATTTGTTCCTAGAAATTATCTACTTGTTTGTTGTGGTTTGGGTTTATTTTTTTTGTTTGTTTTGCACACAGAAATCTTTAGACCAAAGCAAACAGCGCTGCAGAAAAATGCTGTAAAACAACCCAGTTTTGAGGGAAGTGCCTCTGAGAACTTCTCAGCTCCAGAGAGAGGCAGTGGAGGCTGGGGCCACTGAGTCTCCATGGAAATCACAGAGGGTAAGGTTTGTTTAACTAATTAGTGGTAATCCTGAATAAGGCTGTGGGCTTTAATTTATGGGGTTTCCACCAAGTTCTATGATCAGCTCCTCATGGATCCCTGGCTTTTGTCACACATGGACTCCTGGAGACTGGCATGGTCTGGAGATCTGAGGGGCCACCTAGGGTACAGGTGGCTTGAAGTCAAGTGCCCTCCAGTCCTCTGTATCTGGTGGTGGGCAAGCACCATCCCTGGCTGTTGTCCCAAAGGTACTCTGGGAGATCCAGAATGCAGACTAGGACATGGGCAGGGTGGACACCCTTGTCCATCCAGTCTGAGGACGCTCACTGTATGGGGGGGGACCTTGGTGTGCCACACCAGGGAAATGGACTCTGTCAGCAGGGGCGATGCAGGGACCACCCTGACCTTTCCCCTGCCTGCCTGGCTGCTTAGAGTTAAAGTGTTACCAGGAAAGGTGGCTGCAGCCTCCATACCGCGGATCTGGTGTGACCATCGCCTCCCAGGGCACCTGGGGACAAGGTCGGAGCAGTGGGAAGGGGAGGTTGTTTCTGTGGCAGCTCGTCAGAGAGACAGGAAAGCAGAGGCAGGGGAGGCCAGGCAGGAGGAGGATGTGATAGCAGGGCTGAGGTGACTAGCCTCGGGCCATCAGGGCAATGAGGAGACACAAAAGCTGTGGGGCTTGTTAGTCAGGGCCCCACTTGCCAAAGGAGCCCACAGGAAGGAGCAGGTTTCTTAGCCAGTGCCTGGGAATGGCCAGTGCCTTTGTTTTGCCTGTAATGCCAGGGGCAGCTTCGGGCACTGTTACAGTGCAGTAAGACTGAATGCCAACATTCAGCTCCCCCATGCCCCCCAGAAGCTGCCAGGTGTTAGAGCAGGAGCAGGCTACATCTGCTCTCTGGCTGGCCAAAATTCTAAATGGAAAAGGTATTTCCCAAGTACCAGAGCACCACTCCTTCATTTATATCCTGGAACTGATCCAATTAGGGTCATAACCAAGTGAAATGGGAACATCCAGCCCCATGCATGCTGTAAGAAAACAACCCCTTTCTCTTGTTTTCTGAACTATCTGGGGAGTGCCATAGGAGAGGGGGTCTCTGCTGTCTCTGGATCTTTTTAGTTTTTAGTTCTTCCTTGTTTGGGAGTGCTTTAGGATGGGATGACCTGCTGCTGGCACAGTTGAGCAGTGCCATGTCCCATGCCTTTAACGCAGCTGAAGCTCTTCACAGAGCAAGAATGGGTGATGGCTGCCTAATTCCTCTGTAACCAACCTAAGCAAGGAAGTATAATTATGATAGTTATCACTGGGGGATGTTTCAAAGGGAAAGCATGCTAGATACTTTGACTAAGCACCTAATTTTTTTCTGTCAAATTACTTCCAGCCCAGCAGCTAGCTCTGTGTACATAATAGCTCTGTTGGCTTCAATGAGGTCCTTCAGCTAAGGTCAGCTAAATACCTGCCGCATGAGAGCAGGCTACAGACCAGATGTGAGATGCCGTGGTGTCACCCCATCTACTCCTTTCCCATTCTGCTGCAGACCCCCACCCCACTAGCTAATTGTCAACATTTGTATAGTTTTAGATGAATCAAGCTCCATCTGACTTTACTCGTAAACCACTTGTTCATTTCCCTTTTAAAATCCAGATTTTTGTTCACACTCCAATAAGAATACATACCAATATTTTATCTTTTCTGCAGTGTATCCCCAGGCAGAAATTATATCGTAATAATAAACTGGCTAGCTTGTTTTAACAGTTCCTCTCTTTTGGCTTTATGCAACACTGCAGGTGTGATTCTAGTAGCAATACTGTAGGTGTGAATTATTATGTTAGTGTAATAGGCTGTACTTTATTGTGCTTTATTGCTTAATTGGCTTCTTCCATAAGGATTCTGCAGTTGCTACTGGGAACTAATGCCAAACTTTTTCATTAAAAGAGTGGTACTCTTTTTTTGGGTGTTTACTAAGGTCAGTAATTTCAGTGGGTGACTGGCTTTGGGAAATGCAGGAAAGATGTCACTGAATGTATTAAGAAAGTGCTTACCAAGTCCTTAATAAAAAGCAGAGCAGGCTAAAAGATGCTCCTTGTTATGCATAGATACTTGTAACCCCAAAGAGCCCTTTGGGAAAACAGCTGGCTGAGCTTTCTGGCAAAGGAAGCCCTCTCCCATGTCCAGGGGATTCCCAGGTGGTGGGCAATATCTCTGCGTGGTTATGCGCTCTGTGACCTCCTCTCCCCTCTCCATCCTTCCCACCACTTTACTTTTTTCAGAAGATGGAAGATCAAAGTTTTGTCTTCACAGCAACACACAGGCTGATCTCCTTGCCAGTGTACCCCCACAGGAGTGCACTCTGGGCAGGGGGCTGCCTCCCCCCGCCACATAGATTGCCTGAAACAGCAGGGATGTGGGCAGCCCTCCAGAGCATGTGCAGATCCTTCCACTCTGCCTGGGAATCAAGGGGGCACAGAGGAGTCCCAGGGGTACCCAGGTGCCCCACGGATGCCTCTGCTACTTGAAACCTGAGACACCTTCAATATGTGCAGCCACACCCTGGTGGGGGACCAAGGGTGTTTTTCAATGGTTTGAAATAACGAAAGCTGCTGCTCCTGTGAGTCACTCAAATTCCCACCATGTACTCTTGCTAAATGATTCCACCTCTGCTGCCCTGTGCTCCCCAGCACTGTGCCTACTCATGCTGCTGAAGTTCATTTTTGGCCTCACACCTTCATTTAAGCCTTTTTATGTTTGTCTGGAACTGCAGGTTTAGCAGAAGGAACTGTATTTACTTTCAGCTGGGTGAAATATTTATGCCTGGCATCTTGTTTGCAGGAGTAGTGGGGTAGGTGATTTCCCAAGTGGGATCTTCATCATGCAGAGTAGGAAACTTTTGATTTTCCCTTCTTCTTGTAATGTTGTTTTCCAAAACTGTTAATGCAAAGCAGGGCTGGGAGGTAGCTACAAAATATGGATGCAGATCTAGATTCTGAAGTCACAGGGTTTTGCCTGGTTCCCCCAAAACACTGATGCCATATCTGTGGTGGACGCTACCTTGCCTTACCAGGGATCAAACTGAAAATATGCAGAGCTGAAAGCCCAGTGTATGGACCATTAATGGTTGGGTAAATAGGTGTTAACCATGCACAGATTGTCGTTATCTGTGGCTGAAGCACAAGGAGTGTAGTGCTCATTTCTTCCTTTTTCCAGGCCTCACCAGGTCCATCCCAAAGGAGATGAGCGTGTTTGAGCTGTGTTTGCACTGTCTGGCCAGGAAGACAAGACTCATCTCTGCCACAAAGGTCTCAGTGTAGTTTGTGCTGAAGTGGGATCCCACATCTGGGATCTACCCAAGAGCTACATCATACTCTCTTAGAGATAGGAGAGATTCATAAAGAGAAGACTTTGAATCAGGAGTCCGCTGTGCACTGCAGCGCTTATCGTCGTGATTCACATACCTCCAGTGTTACTGCAAATCCGGGCAAAGTGTGAAATGATTCTCTCTCTTATCTTGGAGGAAATGCAACGTGCTCCAACCACGCTGACTCTGAAAGTCAGCTCTACCCTGCTTTGGGCCACAGAAATTGTCAGGATTTTTGAAAAAGCTCAACAAACCTCAACACCACAGCCTAGCCAATTAATTTTGAAGTGCTTTGGAAACCATTCAGGGCTTTTTCTTTTCACATTATGTAGCTCCATAGAAACCCTTGGAGTTCTGCAGGTAAATAATGAGTTATGAAGGAGCTGGAGGCATTAAGAGAGCTGGTACATGATTAATAACTGTCAAATTACAGGGAACACTTCAAAATCCCTTAAATCTCTCCCCTCCCCTACTTTGTCCTGGCAACTAGGACATGAGCCTTTAGCTAGGCTCTCTTTCCCTGAGAAAGCCCCTTCAGCTGAGGCAAGAGATGATCTGAAGCCACAGGCAAGGGCTTCAGAAACTTTATGAAAAAATTGTGGCATGGATAAAAAAAAGAGAGACTGAGTGAGCTGCAGCACAGAGGATCGCAGGAGGGAGTAGCTGGCATGTGTATGCCAGTGCCAGAGTCCTCAGACTTTCATCATGGGAACCACAGCCTGACTGCCAGATAAACCACCTCCTTTTGTATTCACAGTTGCAAAATGTCTCTGCAGCAGCTCTAGCAATTGCTCAGAGAGAAAAGAAATAGAAAAACTTTTCTTGCATCCTTAGCATAGCAGGTGTTTTTACAAATTAAAGAAAAAAGAGATTATTTCTGCATTTTATTTTGGCTCTTTGCTATATCCCTGCTCTGTGTCTGAAATGTTTTCTTTGCCAAAGAGACAAGCAGAGGCAGCCAACTCTACAGAGAGTGCTTTTAGGTTCATCAATGTTAAGGTTGTTTTCTTGTACATATTTCAGTACTGTTTTTTTGTTTAGATCGCATGGAGTAACTGTATTTACTTTGCTGCCCTGCTGTCTTTAGCAGAAAAACTTAAGTTTGTTTCTCACTCCTGTTTGCCATGGAGGCCTCAATTGCAGAGAAAATTATAGAAGAAACTCAGTTAATCGAAGGTTAAACAAAATGAACGAAGTTTGTATGGTGCCCTGAAGGTTATTAGACTCAAGGTCTGAGCAGCTGCCAAGAGGAGTGAGTTCCAGGGCAGGAGCATTCATCTGAGAAATCCCACTTGCTGGACATGGAGGAGTCGAACCTGGGAGCTGCAGGCGCCTCCCAGCTGAGCTTGGCTGCCAGGGCTGGATGTGGGGTGGGACCCCTGTCCCTTCCCACACTCCTGGTCCAGAGAGCTCTGCAAATGGATGAGAGGGCACGTCCCACCCCATGGGAGGGCAATAGGGGCTAGCCAATAGTTCCAGATGCCTGGCTGCTTCCTTTGCTAGCTGTGGAGCGAGCAGGGAGCTCTAGAACCACAAAGACAGGCAATTGCTGGGAGTTACGGCTGATGAAAGGCTCATGGATCCGGCTACAAGGAATCTGGAAGTGGCACAGAGTCAAGGGATGCAGCAGGCAATGCAGAGTGACTGGTGGTCAGTGATGTGTCCTCTGAGCTGCTCTCCGTCAACATGTCTTTGTCTCCCTGTCAGTGATGCTCTGGACTGGCACTTGGTTTATCTTCCACTTCAGTGCAGCTTGGAGGTGGGGTTGAAATCACAGAGTGTGGATGCAAGATGGAAACAGAGAGGCAAGGTGTTGCGATGTCCTTTCAACTTCCAAGTGTCTTCTAAGTGCCTCTTTCTATGATATAGAAGAACTTTGACTAAATAAAGTCATTAAGTGAAAACTATAAGAGCAAAGTTAAAGATGTGTCTGGGTACACCTGCAGTGTTATTTGTGAATGTTGAGCAGCATGTGCAGCCTTCCTGTAGATCAGTTTGTGTATCTGTGCAGCAGTCTTGATATTTTATTCCTCATTTGTGGCATAATTGCAGGAGTCCTTTATGCCAATGTAGACACTGATCTCACTGCATGTCGGAATTACAAAATATATGAGAGCTGGAATAACAAGAATGTGTGTTTTCTGAAAAAGTAGAAGGTTTCTGGAGGAGGAGTTTTCCCAAAGGGAGCTAAGTTTACAGATCTAACTCATTCAGGCCTTTTTCCTTCTGAAGCTGACGCACACATGCACAAACACACAGGCTCCAGTATCTATTTCATGGACACATTCTTCCCATCTCAGTGTGTAAAGGTCTTGAAAGCAATAGCTACTGGCAGTACCCCAATTCAACATATCTAATAGGTCCTTCCCAGTTTCAAAATCACTAAGGACACACATGGTGAAATGAAAGCAGGGCTTAAACTACCTTGCTGTCAGAAGCAATGAAACTAGCTGCCTGTCCTTGTGGGCTTGATTTGTGGGTTCTTTGTTTTTGTAGTCTTGATTTGCGGACTGCATCTCAAGAACTGTGTTGCTAGAGCAGCCTTGTTAATCTAACTCCTGCAAGTAACTCCAACTGTTGAATGCAGGACTTTTCCAAATCTAATAATACACTACAGTGGGTTTTCATTGTTTCCCAAATTTTATGGATTAATAGGCTCCAGGTGAAAGGGAAAAAAGAGTAAATTTTATTATTTGTAAACTACCTCTGACTCAGTGTATCTGCTCAGATTTAGGAGGGCATGGCCTGCCTGCATACTTAGAGAAGATATTTTGGATCAGAATCAAACGGCCTAACTCTACTGACTTACACACAGCCTTTCCAATTTACATCACCTCAGTGTTTGAACCTGATGTTAGGTGTGCAGACATGTAACCAGAGAAGGGATATTGCCTCTCCACAGCTCCATTTGACCTTCTCTGTGTTTGCATGTGATTGTGTGTACAGGGATACGGAAGCACATGTATTATCACAAAATATCTATGCTTTGCCATGTTCTCCTCTCTGTTTAGGCGGGAAATCGTAGCTCCAGTAACTATCAGAGAAAACTTTTTGATGCAAACAACCACTGGAGGAAACAAATGCCCCCGAAGCGGTCCTTGTCATTTGTACCTGGACAGGACACCCTGAATCTCCAGGCTAACAGGAGCAGAGTTCCTTACTGTCTGACATGCATTTCCCAGGCCTAAATTTCTATTCAGGAGTTTTTTTGGGTTTTGTTGGTATTTTTTTTTCCACATTGCTGTCCCTCCTAGCAATTGTCACACTGCTGTTCATACTTCCCAGCCCAGAGGAGCTCTGTCCAGGCTTTATCTTAGTGGTTTGTATTACTATGGTCACCACAACAGTTCAGGCTTATTCATTTGAACAAAATTAATTATTGTTAGGTTATCTGGGAGTTGGACTCAGAGACTCTATTTCACTAATAAGCATGATTTCGAAGAGCTCCTGTTTAAAAAGAATTGTTATCTACTGCTTACTGCCAGGTTTTGAATCTTACATCCCTGTTGAGATTGATTTCCTGTACATGCCTAATTACTGATGACACAGTTAGATATAAGCTAAAGAGATATCTTGCAACTGGAAAAAAACAAGGAAAATAAAAACTTTAAGCCAAGTTCCCTTTGACTTAAACAGAAGGAGGCTTAATTTTATTTCATTTGGTGAAGTCACCATGGAAGGATCCTCCTCCAAGAACTTGCAGCAATATGAGGAGTGTGTACAAAACATGTCCAGACATCAAACAGGGCAACTCCCAAAATGTCTCTGCATTTGTAAACATGCATCACATCTGCTCATCTTGGCTGTAAGCATGAAACATAAAACTTGGGATATCTGTCTTATTAATTTGAATGGATGCTAATTCAGCCTGTGGCTTGAGGAGATGGAGGATGCAGCTGCAGCTGGCTTGAAAACGTTTTTCAAGAAAAAAAGACAACCTGAAAAATTAAATATGTTTTTTTTTTAAAGAAAATAAAGAAGAATCAGTTGCCTGATCTGATTTGTAATGGACCCTAGTTAGGCCATTTGGAGCAACTGCCTAAGCACTGCTGTCACTGTTAACCTTTTCCTGGAATCAAACAACAATCTCCGACCCAAAGCATGTTCACTGATGATGACAACACGGAGCGAGGGAGAAAAGCTTCTGTGGCATTGACATATGTGTCTTTTATTCCACAGTATGTGTGAAAATGGCTAGGTAGCCTTTATTGGGATGTATATTGAAGCTTTATACTCACCACGAACATGGACTGGGCTGCTTTAGCAGGTGCATTTTCCAAATACCCAGCAAAAAATCTTGCAGTGAGAATGGGCAGGTAGTAGTTTTTAGGGATGTAGAGTGGCATAGCTTATCCCTAAGTTAGAAATATTTATGTAAGTATAAATAAATAAATAAATAGAGAAATAAATTTCCATAATAAAATATATTATAGAAATATGTTTTACTTAATCAATAAAGAGAAGTTTTATACCAACATAGGTGCTTGCACAACAGGGATAGCACTCTTAGAGACTACATAAACTAAACCAATATCTATTTGATGCATACTTAGGTATGCATAACTATATTTGATTCACAATTATAACATGGAGAGCATGTGGAGATCAGGTCTGAGATGTGGTGTAAAGGGAATGGCCCAAGGTGACCTTCATTCATGGCCAGGCACTAAATGAGGCTCTTGGTTTAAATGTTAATGTAATACTGTAGTCACCATGCTCCTGGTTGATATACCTTTTGGACACAGTTGCTAGAAGAAATTTTTTCCCATAGTTGTGTGTCACTGTCCCTCCTTTGCAAGTTACAGCTCTAAGATTTTACTGGCAGAGCTGCTGATCTGACTTGTCTCATGCAGTTCTGCCAAAATACCCACGTGTACATCTGACTGTGAAGAAGGTGTCTGTCCATAGCCTGGGGCTTTTGACTTGAGGCAAAACATGTCAGCACAACAAGAATGAGCTGATCAAGAATGATCTGGACTTTCAAGAGTTTGGGGATCTGAAATTAAAAGAACAGGGTCTTAGAGTTTTACGAACTATTTGAATCCATAAATACAAGCACAATTATCACGCCATCATTGGACTACTTTCACCCCTCAGTTAGTGTAAGTATTGTCTCTCTCCCCTCATGTCAACATCTAGTCAGGTGCGCCAGCGAGGCTCTGTTTCATGCAAAACAGTCTTCTTTGTGGAAAGAATTTACACAATTTTTGATACAGAGGCAGCAAATCTGTCACTAGTTGAACATGGAAAGCACAGTTTTGGAAGTGCTGCAACCTCCTGGAAAATGTCGGGCCTCACAAGGTAGCTATTAAATACCGTGTAGTGAGAACTCTGTGTGGATTTTGGTGGGGCAGAAAGGGGAAAGTAAGGCACATCCTAACACAGAAAGCGAGGCCTGCTCCTTAAGGGTGCAAAAATGCCTTGACCTTTTGCCTTTGGCAAAACCTCACTTTGTACGTGTTCTGTGGCTTGTGTCACTTGGCCACATCCCAAGCTCACCTCTAGTGTGGCTACATTTCAGCGATGTGGTGTGCGCAAGTGCCGTGGATTATTATCTACGTGACAGCAGTACCCAGAGGCTTAAGCCAGGGCTGTAGCCCATCGTGTTAGGCACAGAGCAGATACACTGGCAGTCTCACCCTGAACATCTCCTGGTCTAGAAAGAGCAAAAGAAAAAGCAAAAGAGGAGGGAAGGAAAGAGAAGCAGCAGAAAAAAATCATCCAGGGTTGCACAGCATGCAAACAAGGCAGCAGATGTTCCTGCTAATGGGTGGTGGCTGTTTTCTTGCCTTCCCAACAGCCAGTGTTGTGTCACTTAATGCTGCAGAAGGTAACTTTTGGGTCATGACTAGGCACAGGGCTTTTGCAGGGCAGCTCTGGCAGCTTTTCATGCTGTGACAACCTAAGAGCATTTCTCATCTTGTACAACTGCTGTGTCCTGCTGCCAGAGTGACTGTCCTAACGCCTGGGTGACAAACAGGTACATGTGCCCATACAGAGGTTTTTCTAGGGCAAAGTTCAGCCTTCGAGTTCCAAACTGCTTGTATGCAGCAGATCATTCCTACTGCTGGAGCTGGGCCTCGAGTACCCAGACCCCTGATGCCACAGCTTCCATCTTACTCTTTGGACTGAAAGGTGCTGTTAACACAGCTGATTTCCCAAGGGAGCTGTGTGCAGGAGGTTGTTTTTGTTCTTTGATTTTTCCCTAATTCACAGAAATGTCTGATGTTCTCCAGAGTACAATAGCCTGTATCCATGTTGCTAATGATTATTTCTATTTGTCTCCTTAATAGGACTGAGGGAGCAGTGGCTGGTCACCCCTCTGCAATGTTGCTCATGATCCCTCCTGGACCTTTTGAGTGACTAGGCTGGTAGGAAATGACAACAGAGTGCTGATGAGATTAGCACTTCTTGCTCTTTATAGTGTAGAAAACCCCAGGACTAACTCATTCTTCAAGCTCCTCAGTGACTAACAGGTGTTTTATCATCCATTCAATTAGAAAGCATTTATCAGCAATCTTTGCTAGCTCACTGCATGAATTGGCCTGTCATTCACTGTCTCAGCCCTTGGAACTGGTAATTAAGTTTAGCAATCTGCCTCAGCAGCTCTGATTGAGATACGTGGTATGTTTCCATGTGAGTAGGCAGACACTTTGAGTTTTCCTTCCCAATAAAAAAGGGCTTTGGGAAAAGTGAATGGTCCCAGCAGATGCCCTATGACAGGTACCTGCAACCCTGAAAGCCTCACAAGCAGAGCGTAGTGAGTGGCACGGAGCAGCTCCACCGTGGCTGGGCTGCAGAGGGGTGTCAGTGGGGCCAGCCTGACTACCTGTGGCCCAAGGAGAGGAGCAGCTTTATTTGGAGTTGGCCAACATAAGCTGGGACCAGTATGGAGTGCTCCCTAGCTGAGCACCTGCTTCATCCCTAAACTTGCCAAACTGCACGCTTTTGGAACAGTAAAGGAGATTTTGCACTTCATTCTCGATGTTGAGGTACGTCAGCCTTGAAGTTTGGGCACAGATACAAAGCTCTGAAGTCTGGGTACCTCTTTGTTGTTGAGCAAGGGGTAAAGAAAAGCAGTTGCAGTGAAGCACGTTATGTATGGTGAGATCCAGGGATCGAGTACACTGACACGGGTCCTACATCTTCTCTGGTACAGCTCTCAGTGCCAGCAGAGGACATGTCCTATTGACGGTGTAAACAACAACAACAAAAAAGGTAAGCCAGCCTCCTGCTGCTGAAAGAAGTTTTTTAAGGGGGTTGTGACTGAGCTGCAATGGCACAGTGTGATTTGCCATGCTAACCCGAGGGTAATGCCAGCAATGTCACAGGTATTGCTGACATTGAGGCTGCATGCCTGTTGTTATCTCCTGGCCTGTCCAGGTATTGTTTTATTTTTAAGATGAGAGGAAATTTGAAGATTGCTTACACTAAAGCCATACTGCTGGTAAAGGAGCTTCCCCCCCTCATCTAAATCTGTGGCTGACAATAGTTGATAGGGGCTGATTTTCAGTAGCTAGCCCACTGTTTTTTTAAGCAAACTTGACTCTGGAAAAACAGACATCTTAAAAAAACCCCACACAACCTCCTTCACAACTGCCAAGGGGTACTGAAATGGCAGTGTCCCCATTACTCACTCCAAAATAAGGTTCAAGTTGCCTGGCTTGGGGTTTCGAAGGAAGCACACAATTTGCAGAGTTCACTGAACCTCACAGAAGATTTGAATTTGTCTGGAGCTGCCCTGAAGTATTTCTTACTGTTTCTGAAAATATTCCTTACTCTGTTTTACCACAGGAAATGTCCTAAGGGGATTTTTCTGCTTCTTCTTTTCCCCCTCCTCTCACTACCCAGGTTCGTCTCCCTGCTGTCTTAAGGAGACCACCTACAACTTAAGGAAATAAAGACCTCTGTGAAAAAATACAGGAAACCCCAATATTTAAGGGTGAGCTCCCCACAATATTTATCTAGTTGTCTGAGCTGGTCTAACCACAAAATGGGGAAGAAAAAAAAAATCATTATCATGTGATGGCTGGGAGGGTAAAAACAACAACAAAAACAAAACACAGCAGCGTAAAAATGATGGGAAAAGTGCCAAGTAGAAAAAAGGAAAAGGACTCTGATAGTTATGAGGTATAGTAAATAATAGCACTAGGAGGTATTGCTTGGTGAAGATAAAGCAGCAGACATCTGTAATTTTGCAGCAGAGAGACAGGGTCTTGTCTAGTGCAATTTATTTAAGAGGTTTCTCTGTATTTATAGGGGAAAAAAGTGGTCCTGAATATGAAAAAAAAAGAAAAAAAGATGGGCAAAAAAATACACTTTCTTCCCTGAAACCACCCAGAGGTTCCTTACAGCATTCTGCACCCTGAAGATCATGTGCCTTAACTTCAGACCTGAGAAGTAGGGAAGGAAAGAAACACTTACAATTTGGAGCAAAGGCCGCCTTTCCTCACCAAGGCACTAAGCAGGGATGTAAATTGCAGGGTATCTGTTTCAGGCCCCTTTCAGTATACGGCTCCTATAAGAGCTCCAGAGTAAGATAATCCTCTGGAGATCAGAGGCAGCATGTTATTAGCAGGAGCTCACAGGTTACATTTAGTGGTGCCTGGGGTACCTTTATGCTGAAGTGTTAGTGTCAGCTCGAAAGCACATAATCTTTCTCTTGAGTCTAATTGTACATTCATTGCACATGCAGAATATTCAAATGTGTTTAATTAGTCGAAAGATTGTGCTTTAAACTCACAAAAGCAAGGCAGTAAGGAATAAAAAGGATGAAAAGTCAAATAGCCTCTTTTATCTAATTGCATCTCTGACTGCCTGGGAGTCCCCAAGCACCAGTGTGAAAGACACTGTAAAAATATTTAACTATAAAGCCGTAGCTGAACAAGCTGTAGCCACAGCAAACCTCTGTGTTTCTCTTATGCTTAATGACCAGTTGAATTGTTCCTGATTTACACCAGTTCATTTAGAAAGGGAAAAGTGTACGGTTTGTGTCCGCTCAGCCCCTCAGTTGGATCACCTATAACATTTGTGGTGTGGGCAAAATACCTTCTGTTATTTCTAAAAGAGGTTCGTTATCTGCTTTAAAAATGCCTTATTTACATTTCACCATTAAAGAGTATTAGGTAAAGTTCTCAAGGACTTCCATTAAAGTTAGGTTAATAACCGTCAAATAGAGGGTTATATTTAATTATAAACCGTAAAGGCTTCACCCTTGAAAACAACGCCATCATTTTATCTTCTCATCTGAAGTACCTTGTTTTTTCTCGTTTTTTGGTGTGGCAAGTTAACTGGACTTTGCAGGTGCTTTCTGAAATCTAATGGTGATATAATTGTTACATAAATTTGCAGCAGATAAGTTTTTACCATAGAGCCTGTGGCTAAGGAAGAGATCTGGCAAGAAGGAGAATGAAGGCTTGTGCTTCTGCCAGTTCACTCGCCACTTAGCCCCGCGTGAGCACTTTGGGTTGAGATTTTCAGGAGTGGTCACTCAGTCCCCAAGCCCATTAATGTAACATTATTTTGCACTCATTGCTGAGCATCAACAGCCCCAAAGGAGACCATCTCTGGACAGGCATTGGCCCCCAGCCAGGCATCTCCAGGCTCCTCCCGGGGGAGCCGAGTGCCCTGGCCATGCTCTGGGTTAGCCCAGCTTCACACAGCTTTGACTCTGCTTATCCCCACTCAAGTACAATAATGCCTTTATCTCAGAGGCATTTTGGGTGGAAGGGACACCTTTAAAGTAGGGTCATCTTCCATGTAAAATCAGCTTTTTCCTGGGCCAGGACAGGGGCCTGCAGATACGGGTTTTCCCAAGGTTTGGTCTGTGAGTATGTGATTTAGTGCAAAGACAGTGCAAGAGTGAAAGAAAAAAAACAAACCATGAAGTGAGCTGAAAATCCAGCTCCTAGAATTAGAGGAGTTAAGGGCACTCAGTCCTGCCTTAACAGAGTTCAGAAAATTAAAATAAGCCACTGCTATTGAGGATTAATTGGCTCAGCTGGGAGGGGTGATAAGGAATGCCCTTCAGTGGGCTGTGACCATGAAGATGCTGCATCCATAGCCCATCTTTGGGAAGCTGCAGACTTTCCCCAGAGAATGGGTGTCAGAAAAAATCTGCTCAGTATTCCCAAATATCAAGATTTCATCCTGGAAAGACAGGACCTTAGAGTAGAAAATAGCCACTTCATTCTAATCCATATCATACAATATAAGTAATTGTTTTATTTCCTTCTAGGCTGGGAGCATGGTGCCATATGCAGAGCATGAATCAGGACACAGTGACTTTATTCCTTTAGCACTTTGGAAAACCACCATGTCTGCGTATGCAGTGTGTGGAATTTGTCATGCAAAGACCTCTGTTGTTTTAGATACCCTTAAAAAGGCTTTGAAAGGGATCTCAAAGAATACAAGATATTAAGGGACTGATTGACGCTTTCTACGTACAGCACAGGACCATGAGACACAGCTCCTGAACTGTGGGCACTTGCTCTTGCTACAGGCACTAACTGAGGGAAGCCTAGGTGGTTATACCTCCCTGCTCTCCTCCCAGCTCTGCAAACAAATCCTCAGTAAGTTTTGGCAGTCTTTGGCACTTTGGTGCGAGTAAATCTCCTCCCGAGCTGACTCTTTAATAGAGGAGATCTGTTCAAGCCAAATTTTCTTCCTTCTTCCCTCTCTGCAGCTCCTGTCATTTGGAGCTGTAGCTGGGGAGCACAGTTCATGCCAGTGTGTCTTCTGAGGAACAGGTTGGCCTGTTTGGATTTTTTTCTCCCCCGAGGGTGCAATGACCAGGCTGTGGAAAAGGTGTTCAGAGGGCTGGAACCATAGTGGCATGGCTGGTAGGAATATTGAGGAGGAGGTAGTGAGGCTGCAGTTGTAACTGTAAGCACAACCTCTGGCCATAAATTTGGTATTTTTTCCTCCTAAAACACCATCTGCTTGCTACTGTTTATATTCCATGCCAACCCTCACACATTCAGGCAAGTCAGTGCTACAGGGACACCTGTGGTCACAGCTCCTCCCTGAAGTCATCTTTGCAGCTTGGGAGGAAGGTGACCTCCCGTTTCAGAGTGCTTCAGCCTGAATTAACAGAAAACTGCCTGTGGTTGTGGGCACATTACTGTGAGTGTTTATGCCACTTATCTGTTACCTAAAGATGGAGGTTTTGAAGACACTTTTAAGTGTTTTTTTTCTTTCAGCTGCTAATCTTACAGTGTCAGGGGCCTGCACTCATGGGAAAGTTGCACCAACTTACCTCAAGGGGCTTTAAGTTTTAGTTAGAGTGGCATAGGGTGTGATATGCATGTGGAGGGTAGGAAGGCTCTGCAGAAGGATCTGGACAGCACTAGAATCGAAGTGTGACCTTGCAGCTTCCCACTGTGCTCTTTCACTTCACTTTTCTGATCAGTCACGAGAGCTCAAGCAGAAGGCAGCCAACTCTCCCCATCTCCCATCACCCCTGCATGGCTAGTACTGTGTATTCCACTGCAGGGCAGCTGTCCCTGGCACGAAGTTTGCTCCCTGACAGGCTCGTGTGAGCACTGCTGGGACTCCAGGCTGTGGATCCCGTACTGGATGGGCTAGGTGGATGACTCACAAAAGCTGGGATTGTGCCCTGCCAGCAAGCAGTAAAGTGAGCAGTGATGCTGGCAGTCCTCTGGGACTGGGTGAAGTGAGCCTCCCCAAGGCAGCCCTTTGTCCCTTGAAGGGAGGATGAGGAGGAGGTGTACATCACAGCCAGCTTTCCACACGGTAACCTGAAGGCCTTTACCTCTGCAATGTGTTTCACAACCAGCACAGAGGGCCAAGAGATGACTTTTGTGCTTTTCTGGTGTTCCCACCCAGTGTGGCTCGGTCCCCGATGAAAATCAGTGGGCAGCACTTGGGTAACAACTGCTCCATGAGACAAAATGAGAGAAAAAACAAGCGGGGAATTATGGCTGTTAGATTTTGCCTTACTTGTCCTTAAGGCCTGTGTGCAGATGTGTAGTGCCAAAGGTCAAAGGCCATTGACTTCAGCTTCTTCCCCTTAAGTTTTATGTCCACTGTTACTGGATGGGATGGGTCCAGCCTGTGGATGCCTGTAACCCACTGCTCTTTTCAGGGTGCTCCTCAGTGTTTTTGTTGGGGTGAGGACAGGGGCTTCCTATGGGAAGTCAGACCATGGGGCTCATTAGCACCTCTGGCACCATTACTGTGCTGAGGGATGAGCGAGGAGGCTCTTGCAAGGAGGAGCACTCAAAGCTTGCAACTGCAAAAATCCAAAAGCAAAACAGTGGAAAGCTGGCTGGATAAATGTGGAAAGCTCTTGGAAATAAACAGCCCACAGAGGCACAGCCAACCTTTTTGAAACTGGTTTAAAGCGATCGGTTACTGAGTCCTCCTCCATGTGAGTTGAGCCTGAGGGGGAGGCTGGCATTCCCTGCGAGGTGTGCAGGGGGCACAGCGGGTCCCTCTCCCAGCCAAGTCTCCTGGGGCTGTAACGTGGAGATGTGAAGCCAGCTGGCTGTGTTGGAGGCCAAAAGCCTCCCTTCTCGGGCTGGAGCAAAGTTGAGGGTGTTGAGCAAGATGCAGGGCTGAGTCTGGTGTCCCCCGGTGGTGGCAGGGGAGGGTGAGGGCATGGCAGGGCTGTGGGAGTTGTTGTCATCCTGCATCCATCTGCCCTGCAACACTTTTAAAGTGCTAACATGTTTTATGACGCCGTGCAAGTGAAACGAAATAGTGGCTCCTGGCTCCTCGTAACTTGTGTAAATTCCAGATGTGACAATCCTTTTACTGGCAAATGGAGATGTTTATCCCTGTGCTCTCCTCGAGTTGAATTAGCTCCCACTAGGAAGAGCTCGCTGAAAATGTGCCTGCCTGGCTACTACACGGCTGCGTAATTGTCCCTCTGCCCCTTCCCGGAGCTGCACATAAAAAGTGCAATCCAAATTCCTGGGCAAACCAGGCAGGGCTCTGGAGAGCACTTCCCACCCCCCTTCAGGAATTGAATGTCATGCCTAAAGGATAATGCAGGATTAGGGCAAGGGGAAAACGAGTGGCTTAAACAGATCTCAACTGCAGTGAGGCTCAGCAAAATGTGTCCTTATTCCCAGCCATAGCCCTTTTTTTTTTTTTTTAAAATAAAATTTGTTATTATTACAAGGGGAACGAGGAAAGGGGCCTCCAGATTGTGAAACAGGAGGAAGAGGAACAGTGTTAGTTCCCTGAAAGCCCCCAGCCCAGGCCACAAGGCCGCCCTGCCCTCTGCCACATGGCAGCCTACATGGGAAACCCTTCCTGGCCCTTCCCCGCCTGTCCTCCCCCACCTCCTCCTCCTCCTCCTCTCCCGGAACACACAGGCACTAGTTATTAGGGATTAGGTGGAACAGATGCATGTAAGATGCTTACTGCCTTTTCCAGACACAAGGCCACTTTCCAATCAGCTCAGAGGAAACAGGGTAATTAGATGGAGTCGCGGTTGGGGAGTGGGGGGGAATTAGCCTCTTACTCAACCAGAGCCTGCAAGGCCACTTCTTCCCCCGCCACACTCCCTCCTTTCCCCTCCTCCCCATTCCTCTGCCCACTCCGTCATTTCAAAGCTTTTTGTTTTTTCTTTCCCTTTTCCAGGAGGCAGCTGATGCCAGCCGGCTGGATGCCAAGCAGGTCAGGCCTCTGCAGCTGAAACTGCCCGACATTCTTAAGCGGGATGATGAATCAGCTGTGTCCTTTAGGACACATCCTCTCTTGGACATGCTGCTGGGATGTCGTGTCTCTCTGCTGCTTCCCCGTGAGAGTGTGCTCAGAGCTGCTGGCTGATGACACTGGGTGGGTTGATGAGTTTGGTTTAACTCTTCCTCCTCCCCTCATAAACCAGCTTCGCCTCCTGGTGAAGTTATTGCCCCTTAAGCTGACGATAGCAGTTGTCGATGTCTCGGTGGAGGAGGAGTGCCGGGCTTTGAAGGAAATGATGCCTTGCTTGTCATTTGCCTGCTTTTAAAAGCATATTAAGACAGCTTTGGCTTGAGTGCCCTGCAGGCAGGAATTCGGAGTGAGGACAGGCTGGTTTTCACGGTGCCCATCCCTCCTCCCAAAGAAAGCCTTGACTCTTGGGGTTGCTGAGTGCAACTGCTGCAGACTGGAGGCTGCTGTACCCAGGCTGCCTCATGCCTGATGACTCTCACAGCACAAGAGATTTTTCTTTTCCGACTGCTTTAAAAGTTCTTGGGTGTGTTTACACTTAAGTGCTTGCTCATCCCTGAGGAGATTTTGCTGGGTAAAGTCCTCCAAATGTGGAGAGCTGTCCTGTCACTGTTAAGCACATGGCAGCTGAAACAAGGTAATGGTTATCAGGCACTGGGGATGATGATTAAGAAGCTGACTATTGTATTTATTGCCATCTCCTCCCACAAGCTCCTGCCTTGCTTGTTTGCCTTCTGAGGCCTGACTGTACTGCTGCTTATTGGGAGAGCACTGCTCTTTTCCAAGATGTTTGGTTTTAAAACCATCAGAATGTCCCTAGGGCGTTTGAAAGGGGATGTGCTGTGTCACGAAAGACAGTGTTCCCCATGGAAGGATTTTTTTCCAAGTGACAGGTCTGTTGGGCAGTAAACATGTGAAGGAGGATCCCCATTACAAATGTAAGTGCGCAGAGAAGAGCTGACCCCAGCTCTGAGGCAAAGAGACCAGAGCTTTGTTTGTCTGGGCTTCCCCAAACGCAGGTGCTGCTCCTCACTGGTGGTACCTTTTGAACACCATGTAGATAATTTTCTGAGATTGACATTACCTCTTTTCATAAGCATGCACAAACACCAAATGTTGAAATGCGCTTCAGGGCTGGATGGAAAATTTCTGACTATGGTTTGCTGTCAGGAAATGCTGGTTCAGCAAGAGGAAAAAGATGTCAACTTCAACAGCAAAAAAAAAAAAAAGGATCAGAAAGAAGCAGAAGAAATATGATACCATTGAAGATACTCTCCTGGGGGCTTTTTGAAGCAATGAGGTTTATTTTTCAATGCCCTGTTTTTATTGTTCATTGACATGTGGGATAAACACAGCCAGAGCAGAGGCTGCACTATCTTTTTCCCTGTGGTTTTGCCCAGTGTATGGTAGGTAACAGCTTTTGCATACCCAAGACATCCTTCCCAGTGCCTACCTGCAATAACACAGGGGGTAACAGTGCAGGTGGAGCGAGAGGAACTCTTTGTGACGTACCACCTTTCTTAAGGGAGAGCAAAGTGCCTCTCTGGAGCATCAAAACTCCCATGAAGGAATGCTGGGATCTGTCTTGGAGGTGGATTATCTCCTTCACAGACACCCTGCACTCCTGGCCGTGTGGGTTAACTGATGACCTAGTAAAACGATTGGCTCCCCTCAGGTCTTGACATACTCCTCATTTATGTAGCTGCAGCTGCTTAGGTCTGGTAATTCTAAAAATGGCACTGAGCACCTAAGTCCTCACAGGAGTACGAAATTAAATATGCAGAGCAGAAACAAGACATGAAAGAATAACCCTGTGTTGCATGGGAAGTGTGTATAATTTTGGTTACTGCTCTGCATTTTTTTATGTCTGCCAAATACATAAGCTTGACAAATAAATAGACAAAAATATATATGTTGAAGCAAAAAAAGCTAAGAAAAACAGTATTCTAGTGCAGTTCTGGAAACAGCCAACCAAACAAATCTCCCCAAATACACAGCTTTGCTACCCAGGGTGGCTGTTTGGTTCAGGACCTTCCCAATTAGCATTATAAACATACCAAAGTGCTATGCGTGTTTTAGAGTAAATCGCCTGGATAGATTATTACTGTTGGATAGCAATTAAAATGATTAAGTAGTCTAATCTATGCCCTGGTGTAGTGCCAAGTATCAGAGCTCTGATTTATGCATTTCCCCCTCCTCCCCATGCTGCTTCTGAAATGGGACAGCGTGGGAAGCCTGGCAGCACATGGGACAGAACTTCTCTCAGCAGTATCAGGCCACTTGTTCCTTGAATTCCCCTCCAGGAAGTGGGATGGTGAGAGGAGAAGAGACTTGGCGCTTCCCATCCCAGCTGATGAATGAGGCCAGACTTTCTTTGGACTGCAAGTGAATTCACCAGGCCAGATGCTCAGGCCAAGCCCCAGGGCTGCTTGTTCCTAGGAAGGAACGGTAGAAGATTCCTGAAGTAATTTTAAAAAAAATTATTTTGTGTTATGGTGAAGTTCCTGTTTCAGAAGTGATGCTTGTATTTTAGTCTCCTTTTTCGGTGCTGCTCCCTAAGGCAGAGTATACAAAAGTGGTGCATCATTTTCATGACAAGGATGCATCCTTTGCAATTGTGACTCCCTTTGGCTGGGAGGTGGGATGCCGTGGCCAGCCTGCTGTGTTTTCTGTCTTTCTCTGGGACAGCTGAAGTGAGTACCGCAGTAACAGATAGATTTGTGATGGATGGACTGGCAAAACCAACATATTTTACAGAGGTTAATAAGAGTTTTGTAGCTGTTATTTATTACCAGGACAGGGAACGCCTACATGTGTCCCTATCTCTTATTGCAGTAGTAACGCTTGTCTTGAAAACCAGCTCATCAGCTTTCCCCCAGGCACTCTGCTTTTCCCCTCCTTACAGTTTCTCCAGGCCGTGCTGCCCGTTTAGCATTTCCCTGAACTGTGAGGGACAGACTGAGTGTCTGGGAATGTATGCACAAATCAGATGACCCGAAACAGCCTGCATTTTTTCCCCCCCCGTTACTGGATCACTCAGGTGTTCTTTGCTTTGAATCTCCCTCTTTGTTACCTACCGGGGCACTTGTGGCTGGAAGGCTGTCGGGACAGGGGCAGTTTGACACAAGCATGCTCAGCACAGAGGAGCAGCCTGACCTGCTCGCAGCTCCACGCGCTGCTGCTCTAATGACAGCGGTGATTTTTCACGCCTGTTCTTGGAAGAAGGAAGTAAGTGTTTGCAGTAAGCCACGTACTAATCAGGAGATGGATTTCTGGGGACCTTTACCTGTTTGTTTTCCTCTCCGAGTGACCTGCCTCTGAGCGGAACACTTGGCAGCCCCGAGCCTGTGTCAGCCCTGCCGGGGTCTGGCATTTGTCAGTCACTCAGAAGATGGGAACTCAAGTGAGAGGTTTTCCCAGTTGCCAAACATTGTTCCTACTATGGGAGGCTTTTGGTCCCAACCTTAGAGAAGCTGTCAGTGTTCTGGCTGCTGGGCAATGCTTCTGCCAGCCCGAGGGTGAAAAAGGAAAGGCAGGGCTGTCCAAGTCTCTGGCCAGATAACGCCTGGATTTCACCGCCACGTGATGCAGCTGTTTAGCAGCTTGTGCATGCAAACGCTGTTGAAAACCAAAGCGGCATGGGAAAAAAGGAAGAAACATTTTGTTTCTCCTCTCCCCTCCTCTGCCTGTTTTTGTCATGCTGCTGTTCTCCTCCTGCCCTGCTCCTCAGCTATTTGGCAGAATCGCTGCCATTGCAAATGTACGTGACTAATCTGTTTCTTGGGGAAACGATTCACAGGCATGAATGACCCAGGCGGTCAGGGAGCTGATGGGATCTTGTGCTGGGAAGAGTGTTTTGGGGCTTTTGGGGGTTTGGTGTGCTTCTTTGGATTTTTTTTTTTTCCTTCCCTAGAAGGTTGCTCCTTTTGTTAACTGATGGGATAGAGATACCCATCGGAGCACTAGATGCATGGATAGGGTCTCTGCTAAAGAAGTGGCCACGCTCTTCCCAGCCTCAGGGGCAGATGTGCTGCACCAGGACTGCACGTCCCCCTTCCTCCCCAGCCACGTGGACGCCGTTCCCTCGCGGTGGCACGGTGCCATCAGCCACAAGCGTGCTCGCCGGAGTGCAGAGGCTCTGGAAGGTCTGGGTGTGAGATTAGGGCAGATCCCTACTCATTCGTCTCCCAACCAGCTCAGGCAGACACCCGAGGCCGTGGGACTGGAATGCTCTGACCTGAATACAGCCAGGCACTGCCCCTTCAAGCCCGGTCCTCGCCTCCCTCCACCACTCTGCTTTGCTCTGTTTCAGCTGTGCATCCTTAAGTGATTCAGGGGCTCCGGGCCAAAGGGCTCTTTGCCCCGCTGGGCTGATCCTGAAGAGAAGGGGTGATGTGCCAGGAGGTCTGGGAGGCGAATGTCATTTCATCACTGTTCTCCCGGGAGAGGTAGAGAGATCCAGCACGGGAACAACGGGGGTGGCAGGGCAGGGGTTAATGAGGAGAAATGGGATAAATTAAAGAAGGGAAAATGTAGGCCAAGTATTTGGAGAAAACATATGTTTAAATGCTGTCAAGCCAAGAATTATTTTCTCAAAAACATAAGTAAATTCCAGAGAATGACTAAATTATTGGACACAGCTCCTAACTAGGTACCTTGAAAATGTGTTGAATCAGGCTGTTGGTGTGAATTACTAGCCCAGCTCTGGAAAATATACCCTAGGGAGAACGAGCTTTCCTGGTTTCCCACTGATCTTAATGCCAAAGTGAAATCTCCTGAGGCAAAGGGACATTAACTAACTTACAGTGCCATCTAGCCCCATCTAAGACATAAGACGTCTACGAGCGGTTGCTAATTTTGTTCCTGTAACCGGGAGGCTGAGTCACCTCAGCTCTAACCCACCTCCTAGGTCATGTGCTTGTGGATATAAGTGTATCTTGGAGTACATCCGTGCGTGCACTGGGATGTATTTTTAAAAACCCGTCCGTGAGCCATAAACGTAAATGCCTGACTGGGAGCCATCCCAGCTGGACAAATCCTATGTGTTTTCATGGCCACTTGGGGTGGGGAGGGCAGCTCAGTGCTTAGGCCTGTCTGGCACTTCCCATTGATAAGACCTTACTTTGGATGGCTCAGGGATTTGCCAGCCTGCAAGTGCTTCAGCTGGGAGCGCTGGGTGCTGGGCATTTGCTGCAGGCTGTTTGTAGGGACTTCTCCCCAGAGGAGTATTTGTAACAGTTCCCAATGCTCAGAGCACAGGTTTGCTTTTTCTGAGGGGAAAAAAAGGCAAATATGAAAGCAACAGTGCTGCTGCTACTGCTGCTCATCTTGTGAAGCATGGTGGGAGCAGAGGGTGGTGGCTCCAGCTCCTGCTGCCCACACCGTGCTGTGACTGCATCTCTGCGCCTTTCACTGCACTCACCACAGACACATCATCCCCTGAGAGATGGGGACATGGGATGAACTCTGATCAAAGGCCACAGAGTGGAAAAAGATGCATTGAGCTCCCTGGTACAAGGGTTCAAGGCCTCCTGAAGTCTGCGAGAGTCCTAAAATTGCTGTGTTAGCTCTTTGGGTCTCTGCTTTTTGCCCATGTGGACTCCAGAGGGATTCAGGGGGTGCTGCTGGGGCCCATGGGTTTGGCGCAATAATTTGGATTTGAGTCTGCAAAGCTGGTGCCAGCCTTTCTTTTCTGCCTTGCAAAAGACTAATGCAGGGAAGCTGGCCAGACTGCCAAAGGTAGCAAAGTAGCCTTTTTCTATGGAGGAAAACACCCATTATCCTAACCGACCTTGGATTACCAGTGGTTTTTTGCACTTTCTCCTTTATGTTTCTTTTTGTTTGGTTGTTTTTTTTTTTTTCTCCTTTTGTGCTTGCAGTAATGTCCGTAGCCAGACATATGCTCATGGCCTGGAATGAAGTTGACTGCAATTGCATCCTAAGGGAGTCACTCAACGGAGGTTTTGTGGAGGCAGGACGCAGGCTCTGGTGGAGCTGCACATGTGCTGTTAGACCTCCAACTGCACTCCCTCTGCCTTCAGCTTTGTGGGAACAAGGAGCAGCAGGGTCAGAAATACAGGCAGTCTGGTGCACATCTGGAGGCAGTAATTGGAGGTAAAGTGTGCACCTTCTGTTCTCAATCAAATGAGGTGTTTTCTTGCGTTAGCGATTTCAGCGCATCAGCACCAAAATTCATCCTTTTAGACACACTTGCTCCCCATCCCCCATGCTCTGTGCTGGTCCGAACCTTCTCCAAGCATAAAGGTGTTGGGAGCTGGGTTGCAGGGTCAGGCCTCTCTCCTGTAAGACTCCTTGTGCCTTACTTCCTTTATCTCCAAGAGCAGCCAGAAGCACATGCCGTGGCAACATAATCATTTAATCCAGGCTGGTGAAACCTGTTCTCCAGATGAACAACTGACAGATCGTTTGCTCTGTAGCTCTGCATATGAATGCAATGTTTGTTGGGGTGGCTGGATGCCTGTGCCAGTTTTCCACTCCAGTTTCCATCAACGCCAAGCAGCAGCCTGACCATGAATCTGCTTCCAGCTCTTTCCTCTGCTCCCTGCAACATCCTTGCTGCAGCCACATTAGTGCTGGGGCTCTCCCTCCCTGGCTGCTGGCTGCTGGTGTGGATGCAGTAGGTGCACAGATTCCTGGCAGGCGGACACAGCCCTCGGAGGAGGGCAAGAGGCCTGTGGCGCCTGGGATAGGAACGTGTTTGCCTGGGGAGGCAGGTGATACCTGAAAGGGTGCAGCCAAAACCAACAAAGGTGTGTTCAGAGATAGATACAGTTTGATCTTTAGCCCCTGATACAAACCTTGCCTTGGCTGGGGAAGCTGCTCTGCCAATCCCTCTCGTAAGGGCGTAACAGCCTGGCGGATTGCTGGTGATTCCAGCAGTGGGTTGGAGCGGGGACGTCTACTGCTGCCTCCCTTGCACCTGCTGTGAGTTAGCAGGGGCAAGTGAGAGGGGCACCCTCTGTTCTAGGCCTCTGAAGTCCTCGGGCCTTAATGTCAGATGTGAGGAGGTGGTGCTCTTATAGTCTCATGTGCCATCATAGAATTACAGAATGGTTT
Source organism: Oreocharis arfaki (assembly GCA_013398015.1). NCBI lineage: Eukaryota > Metazoa > Chordata > Aves > Passeriformes > Paramythiidae > Oreocharis > Oreocharis arfaki. The sequence goes on from VZRR01000356.1 coordinate 74,541, forward strand.
GGGTTGGAAGGAATCTTTAAGATCATTGGGTTCCAAGCCCCCTGCCATGGGCAGGGACAACTTCCACTAGACCAGGTTACTCAAAGCCCTGTCCAACTCGACCTTGAACGCTTCCAGGAATGGGGCATCCACAGCTTGTCTGAACAACTTGTTCCAGTGTCTCACCATGCTCACAGTAAAGAATTTCTTCCTAGTATCTAATCTAAATCTACTTTCAGTTTAAAAGCATTACCTCTTGTCCCATCACTGTTTGCCCTTGTCAGAAGAGCAGAGCCAGTGGTTCATTGCACATTGTGCAAATGCATGTGCTCATGTAGGTTTTCTGAGTGCCCAGGAAATGTGTCATCTCCTAAGAGCTGGAGGTACTTCTGCTGAGCAGCCCGTTCTGCTCTGCTACGGCCCTTGTTTGCTGCTTCTCTGGTTTCAGGTTGCATCCCTTCCAGATTTTGTAATGCAAGCAGCAGCTGACACTCTCACGGCCCAGCTGATGGCTTGGTAGTGGCACGAAACCAGGGAGAGCACTGTGGTGTGCACTTGGTGGCAGCCACTGCTCCGACAAACAACACTAGAAACTTACCAGGTGAATATGCAATGGTTTTGCAGACATATTCTTAATTTTTGGCTTAAGGAGCAAGCTGAGGGCTGAGACTTTACCAGGCCCTCTTGAATTGCCTGATCTGCTTGCACTGCCTCTGAGGATGGAGAGCTGAAAGAAGCTGCTTGCATTCAGACTGCAATCCAGATTCCTTTAAAATGCCTTTTTTTGAGACGAGCACGCATTAAATATTTTTGAGCCCAGCAGGTTGGCTCAGCATTCAGAAACACTTTCCAAAGCTTGTTATCCGGAATAGTGTGCTCTAAAAATGCTCTGCATTCCCCTGCACTAGCTAGTCTGACCTACTGTGGCCGTACAACAGGGTTTTCCTTTCAGCTCAGATGAGATTTTATTTTAAGATCTGTATTTGTTGCACAGAGCAACAGCTTCTTTTTCTTCCTTGTTCCCTGTTATGCACCTCCAGTGCCTGTCTCCGTGCTAGAGGAGAGCCTGTGGGGTGTTCAGGGAGTGCACGTCTGGGCCGTGTATCACCCTGTCACCAGGACCAAGCTGGGAGAGGTCAGTACATGTGCACAGCTTGGAGCAATGCGTGCTGTGCTCGGGGGGGATGGGAGGTTTGAAACCGTCCACTGGTATTTTATCTTCAGTTTGGCATGGCTCAGGTTTGTCAGCAAAACACCACGGTCCTGAAATTTCAAGCCTGAGGCAGAGCTGGGAAGAACATCCTAGAGCTCCAGGGTTTCTGTCTAGGGCTTTGGACACAGCTTCAGTCAAAGATTCCCCCTTCCTGAAAGGAGAGAGATGTCAAAGTGTAATGTTTACATCAGTTATGTGAAGTCCACTCAGACCCATTCAATCCCCTGCCTCTGCATAATTTTTTTTGGCAAGCATTAACTAATAAGGAAGGGAGTAAATCTTGCTTGGAGTTATTTTTCTTCCTGCTCCTGTGTCCCACCCCCAGGCACCCCATGGCAGGTGCTACAGAGGCGAAAACCAGCGCTCCTGCAGAGACAGATTAGCAGCACACAAAATGATCTCTCTCCTCCTCCTGCACTCCAGAGCCCGGAAACTCCCCCATCTCTCCAGCCTTGCAGCCCAGCTGTCCCAAACCCCAGACAGCAGGGATGGATAACAGCAGGCTGCTCCCTGCACTGCAGCCCAGGCGATGGAGGAGATAATGGGAATGATTTCTTGGTACAAGTACAAGCATGAATCCTCTGAAGAAACAGTAAGTGTAGTTGAGGTGGAAAAAAAAAGGAAAATAAAGCAAATGCACACACGTGCACACGCACAACCTCGACCTCATGTAACGTTGGAGCGTTCGGTTGTGTCTGACTTTTTTTTCTCAGCTGCTGGTCCTTGAACTCCTCCCAACGTGGCTCCACCACTGGAGCAGCAGCTGGCGTGCTGAGGTGCACTGCAGGGCTGCCAGCTCTTCTCACCGCAGATCAAGCCTTGCACTCTGTTTCTGGGGGATTTCCTTGAAGCCCACGTGTCTCTTTGCCAGAGTGCTCAGATTGTGTGAGAATTGTGCCTTTTGATGGAAGAAAAAGGGACAGGGGGAAAGCTAATTAAGAAAAAATGTTTCTAGCACTCATGATTGTGTAGGAAAATTAACAAATAGGAAATGAGTGTGACCTACAGTGAGTAAAATAATAATCTTTTTGCCCCAAGCAGGGTTGTATGAGCTGTTTGGATGACATGGGGGGAGGGGCGGTGTGGAAGAAAATGGAGCCTTGCTTAGTGCTGCAGGCCTTTTGTCACTGCAACTAAAAGAGTAAAAATTTATTTTGCCACTCTGGATGCTAACTCATGACAGGCAATTGCCTTAGCTGTGGTGAATGAAGCCCAAGGAAGGGTCCATCACAGATTAACTCCTAAGCCTTAGAGTGTTTTGCTAAGTGAGGTGCCAGACCAGTCTGTGGAAATCTTGTTCTTGAATTATTATTCCTTTTAAATGTTAGACCCTGCCTGCAAAGATGAAGTGTTTCCTGGCCTCACTTTTCAGCATTGCTATTCTTTCCATCCTCTATTGCTTCCACACTGGGTACAGAGACATGAGCTTTTGATACCTGCAAATTTCCATCTGGTTTGTTAGCAGCACTCCTCATGAAGGATTATGAAAAATTGGAGATGCTACAGGTAAGCATCCAAGCAGTAATCCTGGCTTCCACAACGAGGCAGTGTGTTTTGTGTGGTTAGAGCAGCAGCAACAGGACTCATGAGTGACAGAGCAAAAAATCAGTGATTGCCGTTTGGCAGGAGATACTTAAACTTCGTCAAGCTATGCAAGTATCTCCATTGTGGTCTCTGACTCACAATTCAAATATGCTGGGAACATTTGAGGGGGCTGGGTCAGTTCTTTAAGCAGTGGGAAAACAAGGCTTTAATGCATCACGGCATAACTTTGGGTCTGTGCTCTACTGTTCTGCTTTTCTTTGAGGAAACTGGTGTGGCTGGTGGTGGGGAGAGGGAGGTGTTGTGAAACCACACACACACTCACATGTGATTTTAATCCCTCCTAACAGTGTTTCAGACTCATCTGACTGCGGTGGCTGAGCTGAACCACTTCTGACTTGCCCTCCTGAAGGTGAACGGAGGATGAGGCTGTGCAAGTGGGGCTGGTGACAACTCGGTTCCAACCTCTGCTGCAGCAGCCTGGCTGAGGTATGCAACACAGAGGAGCTCACGGAGGGGTTCACCACCCCTTCCAGCTATTCAATACCACTCCATGGGCACGAGAGTGTCACAAACTGGCCGGTTAAACCAGGCTTGCAGCCCCGGTGTGGGGTCATTATGGTGGCAAAAAGCAGCCGGGCTGTTCCGGTGAATCAGGCTGTGAGCATAGGGAGGCTTGCCAGCAGCTCGGCTCTCCTGCTTCCTTCCACCGCTGCAGATAACGCCGTGCAGCCTCCCGGGGAGGGAGGTGCATTTATGCCCTTACCAAAGGTGTTTTCTGTTGATATGGTGTGTTCCTGCACATGGAGGGGAAGGCAGATATGGCCAGACATCCTCTCCTGGATCCTGTTGCGTGGGTGAGAGCGGCTGCTGGCAGTGGGGTTGATCCTTTGTGCTCCTCTGGCTGGAGGCAGGCACCCAATTGGGGATGCTTCCCGGAAAATACAATTGTACAGTGAGCAGATGCTTTCAGTCCATGGCTTTGCACCTTCTGCTCTTGGGAGGGGCTGGAAGGAGAACCAGGAAATGGTGCTGGAGAAGCACAGCCAAAAGTGGTAAAGACCAGGTAAGGAGCAGCCATATGGCAGATGAGCTGCTGGCTCCGTAATTAAGCCAAGTGCTCGGGATGCAAGAGGTTTGGCTGTGCTCACTTGAGAGCCTGGCTTCCTGTGTGTTCCTCCCTGCTATGATTCTGACCAGAAATTCCATTTTTGACCTGCAAAATCTTCCAGATGAAAATTTAATTATAAAAGTGATGTATTCCCACAAGAAACTTCAGTGTCAGCAAACAAGCATTTTTTTCTGAAAAACTGTTTTATTCACACACACATAAACCTGGCTCCTACTGATTCCATGCTAGTGCATTACTCTGGTAAAAATTCTGTTGATTTGTTTAATAAATATGATTACAGTTTGCAATTAGCATCCATTAGGCATACAAGTTGCAAAGAATTGACACTGGTCCTGAAGTACTATCACACAGGATAAATTTTCTTGGCAAGTTATTAAATCATGACCTATGCTATAGCTGTGATTTATAAAAGGTTTCTGGCAGTGGAGAAGTGGGATGAATCAATTGTGGGAGTGCTAACCCAGATAACAACGTTTTCTTTCCTTTGGTGCAACAAATTACTTGCTTTCTGCAGAGCAAAGGTGCAAGCATTTTCCTCCAGACGATGTGACTTGTAACACGGACTTTGTAAATATTTTCCTTATGTAAAGGTCTTCCCTCGTGGTTGTTATTGGTTCCATATTTACTTCGGATCTTTGCATGCAGAGGATGGCTTTTGGCTTGTGAAGAGGAACTTCTCGGAGGCTGGACCGTTTCCCCTCACACTCCTGAGCCTCTCCAGGACTGCGTGTAATGCTCAGAAAGGCTGCTAGGGGCAAGGTGCTTTTCCGCGTGTAACAGAAAACTCTGCGAGCTCATTAATAAAGGCCTAATAAAATAAAGCTTGGAAAGTCAACGTATTCGAGAAGATAATGCTGTTCCGGGAAACAAGTGGAGAGGAGGTGTGTATTTATGTGAACAAAAGAAGTCCAAACTGTAAACCACAATATATCTGTTAGCTCATTAATGTGTCTGATGCTGACTAATTCCTGGGGTGTTCCTGCTGCCCAGCAGCAAAAGAGCAAATAAGTGGACAGCTGTGATTTAGTGCCAAATACTTGAACACATCGTGACAATTCAGGCCACCCACTCTTAAGTAAATACAACTTCTGGAGAATCATTTCAAACTGGGCTGAAGTGCAGAGCAGCCACTTTCATGTGCATCTCAGCCAAATGGCCCTCAAGTATGGGGGGCCAAACTTTGCCTTCTGTTACACCCTGGGAGCCCTCATTCACTCCAGAGTTTGCACGAAGTAGCTGAGGGGCAGAGCTGACTCTTGATGCTAATCTGACTTTTTCTAGCTCAGTAAGTACAATTTCACATGTAAATGTGAATGTGGAACAGATCTGGACTCGATTAGCTCCTGAATCCTTGACAAAAAGCCATAATTGTTTATCCAGATGATGTTCCTTTCTCTCTCTTTTATTTTTTCTACACTTTAAGCGCAAGGTTTTAATGGGCTTGTAAAATAAATACATGAGTGTAGATTACAGCAGTACCAAAGGTGTGAGGAAAGCTCTTCCCTTCTCCTCAGCAGGGCTAAATGATCACTTGGTGCACACTTCAGTTGTGCTCTCCAGAGCCTTGGGCAGGGGTGGCTTCGGATCTGGATCTGACGGTGGGAGGGAGGGTATTTCCAAGACAACGCTTGGCCCGGGGCTCCCATTACAGATGTGAAGGACCTGTGATATATATCTTTTTTTTTTCCTGGTAGGCAGTGAAATCTGTGCTAATGGCAATATCTGGGGCACAGGGTTGTTGGGGGAGGAGAAAAGCAAGGGAATATGGAAAAAAATTGTATTTATCAGGGTAATCTAGTTTAGGAGCACAAGTACTAAAGCATTTTAATCACAGTCATACGGCTGTGTGTCACTGCAGGGCAGAATTAAGGCTATTTGTATGCCTTGGTAGCACACTGCCACACTTCAACAAGTTTGAATTTATTTTAAGCACAACTTTAACTCTGAATTCCCTGGGTTTGTAATGTCTGGTCTGGAAATAAATGCAAACTCTTTATATTGTACTTTACTCTTAAAATAGGCTTTCCACTTTAGCTCCGTTTCTGTTGGCTTGGCAAGAGCATGGGTTGTCATTTCCTGCCCTGCTGGGTTTGCTGTTTAAATGGAGAGGGCGGTGTATCCGAATAAAGGAACACAGCAGTAAAAGCTGGGATGGGAGAGGGATGGCACTCCCAGGGCAGCTGTGCCACAGCCCAGTTATTGCTTTAACTGCCCATGCCTGACTATCTCCTGCATGAATATGTGGCTACCTTTGGCACAGAGATGCTTTCCTTGGGAGTAGAAGGAGCTCACAAGGGATGAGAGTTTCAAATTCGGTTTCATGTTGTGGAAGTGGTGTTGTGATGTCAGCTCCCAGTAAGGCTGCTGGAATAGGTGGGATGATGCTCAGCTCACACTAGGCTGCCTGTGAGCTCGGCTCACAGCTCTGGAGCTGCATACTGTAGCTCTTCATGTGCCACAATGGAAAGGCTCCACCCCACCAGGCTGGGTACAGCTGGCCCAGCAGTGCACCCAGGGATGGGGCACAGGGATAGTCCCCTGCAGGAGAAGTTACTCTGTTTGCCTCCCCCCAGGGGAAATTGCCTCCTCCTCCTCCTGTGATGGAGAAGGCTGGTGGCTCAGGAAGCTCTGGGGATGGAGTCTGTGCCCTGGTTGTTTTTAACATGGGTTTCTTCGGACAAGGTTTCTTCTCGGTAGGAGAGGAACAGCATCACTCCTGGAGTTTCTCTGCCTGGGCTCCTGCCTGCAGCCATTACCTCTTTCCCCCACTCCCAAGCCATCCTGCTGGGCTTCGTGCCTTGCTACACATCCAGAGACACAGTGCATACATCCATCCCCCCTCTCTCCCTCGCTCTCCTGTGCAAGCTCCCTCACTCTCTCCCTCATTTCCCTCCCAATACACCCATGCCCTACCCCCTGACTAAAGCAAAATTTCCCTCTTTTTTTGGCAGCTGGCCTTCCCAGGGGCCCAGACTAACAGAAGCCTGAGCCCTGACTGACTGTGCCTTGGCCAGAGCAAAGCAACTCTTTGCTGAGAGATAATGTTGCCTTAAAGGAGAAGGGATTTTTTATTTCCCTATCTGTTTCCCTATTGTGCTCACCCATTTGTTTCTAGGCTCCCATGGGGAGACCGATGCTTGTGCCTGGGACCTGCTGCCTGCCAGTCACCTACTGGGAGTTCCCTTCTTCCCGGACAATCTTCCTGGCTGTGGAGTTCATCTCTGAGCCAGGCCTCCTGTAATTAATGCAAGCCTTGCTCTTGACTTTCTGCAAGCTCTGGATTTCTGCAAGGCCTTTCCAGGACTTGCAGCTTTCCTCCAGCTCAGCCCTTGCAAGCCAAGTGATGAGGCTTCCAGGGCTTCTCCCGCGGGATGGCTCCAGTGCATGCGTCTCACTGTCAGGAAGCTTTTCCTGACACTCAGCCTAAATTTTCCCCCTTTCAAATGTCATCCTGGCACTCCTACTTAGCATGCACTTTCTGTGCATCTCATTGCCTCTGAGCAGGCTGTGCTTTTCCCTCTCCACTGCCTGGGCTCTTTCTGGTGCTTGCTGGCTGTCACCCACTTTTCTCGCACCCGCCTCAGCTTGGCCAGTCCAAGCACATTATCTTACAGCTCATTTCCCTTTATAAATCAAACCTCCCAGGCATTTTCCTCCTTTCTTTTTTTTCTTTCTTTTTTTTTTCTTTCTTTTTTTTTTCTTTTTCTCCTTTTACCTTCTCCCCACCACACAGGAAGGATTTTTGGGTGTCTGCCTCATGGTTCAGAACATTTTTCTCTCTCCTTTCACTGGCAAGGTTTTTAGTGTAAAGTGCTGACATTACTTTGTTGCTGTGGGCAGCTCCCTCTCAGAGTAATGAGTGGCTGGGAATGGGTAAATGCACAACCAGAGGTCCTGGGAGCAGCCCAGGCAGGTGCCCCTCAACCTGTGCTGTGCTTGTGCAGACTCTCCAGTACAGACTGAGCTCCTACTGTTGCCTTCCTCTGTGGGAAGCCGTGATCACTCTCCCCTGTTTGGACTCCTCCCACGGATTTTGTGGATCTGAGGGTACCAAACCTCTGCTGAGTCAGGTTTATGTGAGCAATGACCTTGAGTTCAGGGAGGACTGGAAATGAAGAGGGGCAGGCTCTGCCTCATGGCATGCACACATGAAATGGCTCCATGTGCCTCATTTCTTTATCAAGCCAGCCTGAATGTGCTTCCTGGTGAGGAATAGAGCAGCACCAGAATGGAAAAGAGTAAGAGACAGGTTGCTTTTCCTTCTGTGTCTGACTTCTTTGCTACCACGTGACATGGGTTTTGTTCAGGATTGGGACCTGGGGCAAAGAGCTGAGCTGCTCTCCCACTTGCACTGCCACCGGTGTTGAGTTCTTGCTTTGCTGTAGGCAGAAAATGAAGGTTTCTCCATGCAAAACGACAAACACAACCGTGGAGGTTGCCATGACAGCTCCAAGGAGAAACTGGGTCAGCCCTGCAGCCCGAGGAGGGGACCAGTCATGGCCGCCTGGTGGTCACCCACAATGGCAAATGTGTTCCAGCACTCATTACTGGGCTCACTGCACTGGTTCTGTGTTTCCTGGGAGGAAACCAAAGAGTTTCAAACTTGGTTACCATTTTAAAGTTAGTGTGGCTAAAATGGTTGGTTGGAACCCACACCACTGCCATGGCAACAGATACATACACATTTTTTTCTGGAACATGAAATGAGAACAACTTTTCTTGTGCATAAGTAACTTTTCAGAGGAGAAGATGCTGAGGAACTAGAATTAGGAATGACATACTGAGGGGACTGGAGATACCAAGCCAGCAGAACTGAGTACAGGATCATTTCAAAATTAAAAAGAAAGTCAAGGATGAATGGTGAGGCTGAGAAAGTGCTTTGGCCATTGAAATGCCTTAAATAATAGTGTCCTCCATGGACTTAAGATCAGTTATGAAACACATCATTGATTTCACATAAAAATAGTTTTTTCAAAAGATAAAAGTGCATATTCATTGATTATTGATCTCTTTGGAGAATGTGGTCACAAGTGTTTCAGGGGAGCATTGCTGAGAGCTGTGGAAGATCTATCCTTTTTTTCCAGCCATTTACCCTCCTCACTTTCTATATATCCCCCTCGAGGGTATGATATTGATCTGTTAATTCTCATTTTCTCTTCCTGCTTGCCTCTTTCTAGACAGAAGACACCAGGGATCTGGGTACCCTCCTTGAAGAACAGAAGGGACGGGTCAGGCATATCCACCAGTTCCTGCAGTGGAAGCCAACGTGACCATTGCTCCTTTCCTTTGTCATCACCATAATGCTGTGCAGGAGAAGGACAGACACTGATGGCCCATCTCCCATGGGGCATGTATTATCAGCAGTTTCATAACAGACTAGCTCTGGGCTTAACCGCAGCTCTGCTTTTGCGTAGATACCACTGACAGGTAATGATGTGACCTGTTTAACAGTGTGACTATACAATCTGTGGGTATTTCCATGTAAAAGACAACATATACTTTTGTAGAGACCAGGAGATTCTTGGGGAATTGCATGTGTGAAACATAAATTAATGCATTGAACTGCCTTTTGTACGCACACACACGCGTGCACACACAAAAGCATGGATCAAGTCGCGAGGTCTGCTCCATAAAAGTGGTGTTGATTTTGAAGGTTTTGCTGCTGCCTTTTGCAGCCTTTTTCCTGTCACAGAGGCAAGGAGCACCAGAGGGTTTGCCCCACGGGGTACCTACAGTTTGGCACTTTGCACTGCATGGCTGGAGGGTTACTGATCCTGGTGTTACCTGGCCAGGAGCAGAGCTGTGGCACGGACCCAGCTCTTAGGAAGAGGTGCTTCTGTTTCTGTGCAGGTAGACAATATTGCACTACTGGGACAGTGGTTTAGCCACGACAGCAGAATGATGACCTGTTCTTGCTGAGCACTACCACTGCACAAGCAGTACTTTTCTGAGATCAAACTGAGCCCTGGCTCAGCCAGCTGGCACCGAGGCTAGGCTGGGCACAGGGTCTTCCAGCATTGAGATGGAGCCCCTCTGAGGCATCAAAACATGCAAATCCTTCCTGCTGGTCTCCTCCCTGCCCAGTTTTCCTGTCTTTGATCCTGGCTGGATGCCAAGTCCCCACCAAACCTGTTCTACCACTCCCCTCCTCAGCTGTACATGAGAGAGAAAAGGCTCCTCGATTGAGATAAGGTCAGGTAGAGATCACTCACCATTTGCAGTCATGGGCAAAACAGACTCGACTTGAGGGAATTAGTTTAATGTATTATCAATAAAATCAGAGTATGATAATGAGAAATAAAACTAAATCTTGAAAACACCTTCCCCTCACTCCTCTATTTTTCCTGGGCTCAACTTCACTCCCAAATTCTCTACCTCCTCCCCATAGGGCAGAGGGATGGGGAACATGGGCTACGGTGCAGGGAACAGGGGTTGTGCCCAGTTCATCACACATTGTCTCTGCTGCTCCTTCCTCCTTGGGGAGGGGACTCCTCACACTCTTTTCCTGCTCTAGCCAGGGGTCTCTCCCATGGAAGACAGTCCTCCATGAGTTTCTGCAAGGTGAGTCCTTCCCACAGGCTGCAGTTCTTTATGAATGGCCCCACCGTGTCTCCCTTCCATGGGGTGCAGTCCTTTGGGAGCAGCCTGTGCCAGAGTGGGTCTCCCGCAA
>VZRR01000356.1:85257-155090 GCA_013398015.1 Oreocharis arfaki
CCTCCACAGTGAATATCTGCTCCACTGGGGACCTCCACGGGCTGCAGGGGCACAGCTGCCTCACCATGGTTTGCACCACAGGCTGCAGGGGAATCTCTGCTCCTGTACCTGGAGCACATCCTCCCCCTCCTCCCTCACTGACCTTGGTGTCTGCAGGGCTGTTTCTCTCATATAACCTCACTCCACTCTCCACCTGCAATTGCTCTTGTGTGACAACTTTTTCTCCTTAAACACATTATCTCAGAGGTGCTACCACCCTCAGTGATGGGCTCAGCTTTGGCCAGCTTCAGGTCCATCTCAGGTCTGGCTGGCAATGGCTCCACTGGACATGGGGGAAGCTTCTGGCATCTTCTCACAGAAGCCACCCTTGGAGCTGCCCCACTACAAAAACCTTGCCATACAAAACAAATACACTATCTTGGACATCATCTCCTCTCCAAATTAATCTGAAATCATTTCTTTTCAATGTTTCTAGAAGCCCAGAAGGGAGCTTAATCCCTTCAGCATCCTCCTCATGCAAAGTGTACCTGGGGTGCCGGGTGGCTGAATAACCTCTCATGCACTGAGAGCCATTAGCATTTGAATTAGTGACATGAGGATAGCAGGCGATTATCCCATCTAACAGCTGTTGAGTGCTGTTGAAGGGACACCCTCAAGAAGAATGAACAAAAATGTAGCGGGTTTTTCTCTTTCAGTAAGAGTTTCCCTGCCTTGTATGAATATTGACATGCTCCCATGCTTGAAAAATGGTGCATTTTCCACAGGAACATCTTACGATCATTAAACCTCTTTCCTGTAGAGAGCTGGGCACCTCAGTACACATACAGCATGCCAGCAGATGAGAGTGAGAAAGTGGAACTGTCCCCAAACAGAAAGGGAAGTGGTCCTGTGTATTTGGGAAACAGTCTAAGCCAAGCATAATGAGAACAGTCATAAGAGAGCTGCAAAAAGAAGCAAAAGTTAAAGCATATCTGCACTAGAGCACTTCAGCCACAAGAGATGTGCCTGGGATGGGCCTGACTGCTATTCTCCTAGGTGAAAATGTGACTGCTTCAAGGGGCAGGAGGACTCAGGCACCAGTTAGAGCCCCCAGTGTGGTATAAAAGATGAACGAAAAATGCCCTCTCTGCAGATTTGGCTAGATGCAGAGAAGCGCATTTTGAAAGTGTAGGATCTATCAGACATATTGCAAAAGGAAACCATTCTGTATGCAGGGCATTTTTGCAAAAGAAGACAAAAGTGAGCGGGAATTATTGCAGTTATTAGTGTAGATAAATCTCTCTCCTGGTATATGACTCCATTTCTCTTGATGATGTGTTTAGAGAAAAGCAAAGTACCAGTCCTCATCATCACAAGGAAGTGCTGTCTGGGCTCCTGCATCACAGACATTAAAACATGACTCTCCTCATCTCCCACTTGGAGTGTCAAACATGACTCATTTTGAGGCTCTGCCTTTTAGAGTAAGTGGAGCGAGCTGAGGATGCCGCACTTTCACAACTATTCACCTATGTCACCTCCCACTGGGATGCTGGTGACCTGCCTCCCAGCCTTTCAGAAGGTCAGGCCCCTCATTCAGGTGTGTTGTTGATGCCTGATCCCCTTTCTGAAAGCTGTCTTAGCCTTGAGATGTTTGGGAAAGTTGGGTTCATTGTCCCACCAGGATCAGCATCTCAGAGAAAACAGACACAACCCCCCAGGCTTTTGTCTTCAGCGGAGAGTGAAGGGACATCGATGTGGGAGAAGTGAAGTGCCTTTTTTGTCCCACTGTGATTTGAAGCCGATGGCAAGAGGTGTACCTCGGGGCAGGTTAACTCTGCTGGGTTAGAAAATCAGTTTAAAATGGTGAGGTTGTCCCTGGGGCAGAAGTGATGAGAGTGGGCAAACAGAAATATTTCTCCAGTCTTTTTTGTGGAACTGGAGTTTTTAACCTCCTTTAGACTTGAGGGGGATAAACCTTTTCTAACAAGCTAGAGGTTTTTATGGGGTACAAGATTTTTCCACTTGACTTTTCAATATCTTTCAATACAATTTTTGTCTTGTCTCTCTCTAATTTTTTCTTTCTCTTTGAATATACTCCCTTTGAGGTGGGTGCAGTGGCAATACCCAGGCACAGGTGAGGATATAGCAACATTCACAATGTCAAATAATATCCTTCCTGTTATTTCCTCCCTAATTATTTTTACCCTCTGTGATGACCACTTACAGTCTAATGAATGTAAGCATTATTTCCATACAAAGTAGTGGTAGCAACAAAGGTGAAGACACCTCATTTTAACCTTACTTGTTTCTAAGCAGGCCTTTTTCATACCATCCTTACCGCTTATCTGACCAGTAAATCTGCAAATACATGCAAATGGTATTTACTGTGTTGTTACATGTACCTCGAAGCAGATGGTGAGCCAGTACCAAAGCTCACATTTTTACACCTTTATGCAGCATCTGGGGAGATGGATTAAATTCCTGCCCTGCTTGGGGCTTCACACAGACCTCTGCCTCTATGGCAAGTGACTCACAACTGCTGCCAATCCCAGCTGCATTGTTTCAGGGTATTTTTCTTCATGCAGTATGAATAAAAGAATGCTGACAACACTTCCTCCACCTCCCTGTCCCCCCTGCACACAAGTAATATTTCCAAAGAGCCCTGCCAAGGTTTTGAGCCCTTATTGTGTGTACTGCTGGTGTCTCTGTCACCTGGGTGCCCTCCTGCTTTTTCCATGCTCTGTGACCCAGTTCAGCTGATATTGCAGCATCCCCGGGCACTGTGTGCGGGCAGTACAGTGAGGCAGATGCAGGGAGCTGGGAGTGCTGCAGGATGGAACCCAGGGCAGAGGGCTGAGCCCTCCTTGCTCACTGACGTGGAAAAAGGAGTGGGAAGCACTGTTCTAGGACATGAGCTGAGCCTGTAAAAAGACTCCTGGTGACATTAAACCACCTGAAGGGCTGTTGCTAATTACTGTAAGGAGATCAGGCAGGTCTGTCCTGTAACCAGGGCTAGCAGCAGGCTGTGTGGGACTTGGGTGACCCTGAGACACCAGGAGTTGCTTTGACTCATCCACATGCCGGGCTGGAAGGGGAGGGCAATGGAGAAAGGGCTTCCCAAGCTAGGGCCTGAACCGCAGCCTGTTTGAAAGATGCCAAAGCCTGCTTGCTGTAGACACACAGAGGCCTAATCCTGTGAGCATCCTTGCCGTGCCATAGCCACAGGGTGAGGGGCCATGCCAGTGCACAAGCTGTTCCACCAGCTCTTGCAGTTTGTCCTGCAGGCTGGCTCATTGCTCCTGGACATACTGTTGCTTGCTGGCCCTATATGCATCCCCCGCTCAAAGCCTGTGGGGTTAAACGTTTGAGATGGCTGTTGCCAGCAAAAGTGAAACCTACCTGTGGAGTTTCCTTGGGAAAGTCCTCTCTGCTGAGGAGTTCAGCAGTGAAGCAGCACTGAAACCTACTCATGTTTCTTTGGGTAACACCCAGCCCTGGGGAAAATCTCCCAGGAGATCACCCTCAAACACACACACGCATACAGCCCTCACCCCAAAGCTCTGCCCTTCCGCTTGCCACCCAAGAGCAGAGGATTTTTAGGCATAAAGGGTTCTTTCACTGAAATCTGACTTGCTTGGGGCAGATGTCTTCTTCTGGCATCATTACTGTAGCTCCTCCTTTTAAGAGAGAAGTAGATGTGTGATGTACTTGACATCTGCTTTGGGATGAGTTGCATCTTCAATACAACTGTTTCTCAAGCGGATCTGACACCTTTGTATAACCAGATGAATTCCTTCCCCTCACTCAGCCACCTTTCTCATCTAGGTAGCCTTCATTGCCATTCTGCACCTGCAGCACCTATGCTCGTTTTCATCTTTCCTTTCTTTTCATCACTTTGGTTTTGAAGGCCTCAGCTATAGGTCATTCCTTCCTATCCATGTGATCCTTTTTTCTCCTGTACAGTGCCTCATGGTGTAACTCTCTCCTCTCATCTCCTTGGAACTTGTGTTTCTCCATGACACTGTGTCTTTCTGCATTTTTTCTCTGGCAGAATGTATCAAAATTCTCAATCTTCCTACACACAGACTCATCCAGTTTCTCCTTCCCATGTCCTCTCTTTATCCCTCTCTCTTCCCCTGGGCTGCCTCTTTGTTGAACTCCATTCTTTGGGAAACACCTGTGTTAGCTCCCCCGAGCTCTGCCTGCACAGCAGGCTCCAGCACAGCCATTAACATTGCCATTACCTTGTTTATCTCCCAGCCAGCCAGCAGCCAAGTACTGGTGGACAGATCTTCATGGACAGAAGGAGCTCTATTGGAATGATACTTCACTGATGTAAATTGTCATGTTAGAAGGGAAAACAGGCCTTGGAATGCTCGCTCTGACACTCTGCAGTCAGTTCACCTCCCTGGGATTCACTAGGCTTCCTTCTATGTTCCACACTGCAGCCCAGACCAGGCACAGGAGTACCCATTGCATGTCCCAAGTTGTCGACCAAGCACAAGACTACTCAGGGCCCTTTCTCCAGCAGCTGCTGAGTGCAGGGGTCCTTTTATAACCTTATATCCACCACAGAGGGCTAGCACACAGGCTAGGTAAACTGAAACCCTGCTCTGAAACCCTGGAGTGTGATGGACAGTGGGGAGCTCAGCTGGGAGCTCAGAAAGTTTGTGGCCTGTTCTCCCATCTAGTGGGAGCTAGGGGCGGACTTGTTCAGCTAGGGGCGGACCTTTCTTTAAAGTAGCCCCCTGCCCCCCATGCCAGAATGAGCTCCAGTGATGGGAACTGCTGGGAGAGAGAAGGACTAAGGCTGCAGGCTGTTTTCCCTTGTGGCTGAGAGGATGCTGTGTTTATTACCTCTTTCCCTGAGAAAACACAGTTCCCCAGGGTGACTGCTCTCTGACACTGTCCCACTGTTTTAACAGTGGCTGACAAATGCTCTTTTAGCTCTTGGTCAGTATTCAGGCCATTTTGGTAATGAGGTACAACAGAGCAAGGAGCTGTACAGGTCAAGAAGAGCTTTCTGGGGTAGATGGCAGTGTTTGGAAAGAGGGTGTTTCCCCAGGCATCACCTCAGGGACATCTGTCATTTTTTTCAGATTTAATCACAGTACCACTGGCAGCACTGATGCAGACTAAGTCTCAGCATGATGAGTTCAAAGAACCCCAAGTCTGGATGCACAGACATTTGCTGGTTTACATCCAGGCCAGAAAGGGCAGTGCCTGTTATTTCTTCCTGACATGGGAGACAGTGTGAAGGTCTGCAAGCAGCCTCTGCAGAGCCAGAGCATGCAGCGAGTACACTTGGGACATTGATCCTGTGGCTCTCAGCTTGGGGCTGCCAGCACAGGGATGTTTCTGAAAGTGGGGCACCACACTGCACTCCTCCACAGCTGCCCTGCTCTCAAACACACACAGGCATCTGCAGGAGAGGGGAGGTACCCTCTGGCTCAGGCATCAGCCGGATGGCAGCGTGCCTTTGACCAAGAGGAAAGGAATGCAGCATCTCCCCGTGACTGAGAAAGCTCGGGTGGTTTTGCACATAGGAAGCTCCTTTAAATGTGTTTCCTCCCACTGCCTGGCCTTTTGTTTTTCAGCCATGCTTGATGCTGGTGTTGGAAAGCTGAACTCCCCAAAAGTGAACTTCCTCTCCTACTATAAACTGACCCTTGGGGTTGCTATAGCGACTGCAGAGCGGCCAGCGGGCTGTGTAAACACTCCTTCCCGCTTCCCATCACACTGGGCCTGAAAGGCTGAGCCACGGGATGTGCACAGCAACCTGGATTATGCAGGCGGTTGTGAAATGCAAACCCGACAATTTCTCTGCTTCCTCCCTGCTTCCCCTGCGGGGAGGCAAACCCAGCAGGCTGGTAGCAGGCACAAACACGCCCGTCCTGACGAATTTGGGCACATGGTGTGGTACCGCAGAAACCAAATCCAGACACTTACCTGGGGAGCTTGAGCGAGATGTGGAAATATATGGTGCAACTAGATCCTCTGCAACATCTGATTACCTTGTCCTCACTAAGTGTGGAATTCCCAGCTGTGTGGGGGGAGCAGTTTGGTACACACTGTTACAGCTCCTTCTATGTAATTAATTGCAACAATCGACCGAGTGTGAAATCCATCAATTTCTGTGTCCTCTGTTGCTCACTTTGATGCCAGCTCTCCCTCTTTCATTTTCTTTTCCCTTTCTTTTTTAAAAAATGCATTTCATTAAAGTCCTTGACTCTCTGAGTCACTCTCCAAACGTTGATGTTTGTGTCTGTATCCATCCCTGTAAAACCAGGTCAGGCATTTCAGCAGCCTGGGCGACACACTGAAGCACGTGGGGAGGTGTTTCCCAAGCACAGCGGGGTATGCATCCCCTCCAGCCACTGCAGATGTTCTTCCAAAATGGCTGGAACTGCCTAGCCAGGGATTTTGTGAGAGGCAAGCTAAGCCACCCTACCAGGAGGAGATAATCAGCTCTGCTCCCATGGCACTGTGATGCATCTTGCTGGGTTGTCTTCAAGAAATAACACTGCTGTCCCACCACAACAGACCTCTGACTGCTTGAAAAAGCACAAAGCACATAATCTGAAAGGTGTGTAAAATGAAGCCCCTGCTTCAATGCCGTCTGGAGGGGTCATTTAGAAGTTCCAGGCATCCTGCAAAGCACCCACCTCTGCCACCTGCCAATACACACTTTTGTTTCACTGTGAAGAGACTTCCTGGCACAAGGCTGGATGGACTTAAGTGATCCCATCTTTATGTGTGCTGGGTGTCACTGACCAAGCTGATCGATATGTACCTTTGATCAGACACCCAGCTATACAGTCACAAGCTGTCCGGGAATTCCCTGAATTTCCATCCTTTCTGCCACATCACAGGGTATACACAGCCTCTGTTAAGAAAGGTACTGGCAAAGGCGGAAGAGAAGGAGATTTCTGGAAGAGTGCTTGTCTGTAATCCTAAAAATGTCCCTATAATCCCAGCCTGTGACTCAGAGCTGGGGGGATGCAGAGGGTCAGTGTGGCCTGCTCATCCACTGCAGTGAGTCATTACACCCCAAAGAGAAAAGGAGCCTTAAAGCCTTGCTCCGGTTGCTGTGAATGAGGGCAAGACTTTGCACAAAGTATGCTAAATCAAGGGCAATTCTGATATGCATTTTGTTACAATACTCAGTCTCTATAGTGTCTCACTTAACAGATGGCAGGAGCTGAATCTGATTAAACAGG
Organism: Oreocharis arfaki; assembly: GCA_013398015.1. NCBI lineage: Eukaryota > Metazoa > Chordata > Aves > Passeriformes > Paramythiidae > Oreocharis > Oreocharis arfaki. The sequence continues at coordinate 92,457 of VZRR01000356.1, forward strand.
GTTTTCTGAATCACTCGCAGAGACAACTGAGAGGCAGGCAGAGGCATAAAGCAACAGACAGCTCTGAGAGCCTTCTAGATCTCAATGGGTTTGCACTTCTCCATTCACTCCATGCCTGCCTTATTTCAGCATTTAAAAATAAATCAGCTGAATTAGCTGGTGTGAGTACATGGTCTTTCCTGCTCCTGTCAAAGGAGTGCCCCAGTGTCAAGCAGTGCTGCCTGCCTGCCTGCGCTCAATGCAGAAAATGTGGTGAGCTCGGTAATGTGATGACACTGATGCTCCTATTTTCCCTGAAACAAACGTCACAAAAATAAACAGCCTGCAAATCCCATATTCAGGTAGGGGCTTAGGAAGTGTGAAGTGGGCCACATGCATCTGTGAAGGAGCTGGGAAGGGAGGCAGGAGGAAGGAGGAAAGTGCTTTGGCAGTTCTGGGAGCTCAAAGATCGCTGGCCAGATGAGTTTATAGATTTTCTTCAGGAAAAATCTTAAGCCAGATTGGCCCTGATGAGGGATGGGACAGCCTCAAACAATGCAGCATCTGAATTATGTCCATAGAAGCATTTAAAAACCTGGCTGCAATAGAAGTTATCACAACCTCTGCAAACCTAAAGAGACTGCGTTATTTTTGTGCAATTTTTGATGATTCTTCTTGGGAGGGAGGCCAACTTTTTGGGCCCCACAGACCACTTAGTTTTCCAAGCCCAGCTGCCTGGTGCCAGGGCTGCATCTCAGCCGAATGCCTGTCATGGCAGGGAGCACAAGTAGGCAGCACTTGAAGTCACCTGCAGTCTTGGTGTTAGTGCAGCACTAAGGAAGTCTGACGGAAGACAGTGCAAGGGACCTTTCAAATCTTTCCTACATCTGGCTCCAATCCATCTGCAAATGGCCCAGCGATGCCCTTTCCAGATGTGGACTGACACCATGGCTGTCCAAGGAAGTTAAAAATTGCTGAGGGAGGGAGAGGGAGAGGATTATTAACCTGGTTCTGCTTAAAAATGAGGCGAAGTTTGTGAGGCTTCTGCAAGGTCTCCCTGCTGCAGGGAGCACGTTTTCAGAGGCGCCTCTGGCTGTGGATTGCAAGTGGCCGGCCGGCGCTGTGGTCGGCTGCTGTTGCCTCCCAAAGCCGCAGCAGCGTTGTCGAGCTGCAGACGTGCAGAACAGCTCACGCCAAGGCTGCGCGCTCACAGGTGATCTTTTGGTCTGTACATTTTCCAGCAGAGCTGGCAGCTGCTCCTGCAGTGTGCATGCTTCATTGGCTGTCCAAAGAAGGAACTGGGCGGGCGTTGATCCAGTTGAGGCGGTTTCGAGGAGTGAAGGCAGGAAGGAAAATTACCAACTTTGACATATGTTGCTCCCTGCAGGTCTCTCTTATTATAGCCTGGCGGGATGTCAAGGTGCACAGACACGACCCAGAGCTGTAACACACGATGGCTGCTTCGCCTCCTGTCCCACCCCTTTCACATAGGCAGCAGCGGCAAAACCATTTCTGGCATACCAGGAAATCCTGGTTCTCGCTATTATCGAGGAGGGAGCACACAGTTATACAACCTTGAGCTGCCACCAGCAGGACTTGTGGGAGGGAGGGGGGGAATAGTTCACTTGGAAAGGAATGCTGCAGTGTAGGGCAGTGGTTTTGACATGCTGGAGTGAAACTTGGCATAAGGGAATAGAGGGAATTCATTTGCCAGGTAGACGTGGCACTTGAGCAAGAGAATAAATGAAATGGCAGTGGAAATCTTGAGAGATCTTAAGAGGTGGCTGGTTAGCACAAGGCAAGTATCTGCAACCCTTAGTGCAGGTTTCACCGTGCTCGGTGTCCACATCTTTCTAACAACCAGTATTTACCTGACCCTCTGGCCCTTTCATCTTGCCAGCACACAAGAGAAGCCAGCTGTGTGCACAGTCCTACCCACGGTAGGGCCCCCAGCTTGACAAGAAATGAAGACCCAGGGCGCAGTGGCCTGAAGTGTTTGTCAGCCCTTTCTGATGGCAGAAATCTACTTACTTTTCCGAGAATATTTGTCCACCCTAGTGTGCCAGGAAGAATGTAGTGTGGCATAGCAGCCATCCAGAACGATGGCAAATATTTGTTCCTGGTAAAAATTTGCTTGCCACATGTCTTCATTTGCAGCATTATCTCATGTCTTGGAGCAGATGGGGGGTGGTCTGGGGTGTCCTTCTCAAATGTCATTCTGAAAGGGCTGAATCTTAAGGAGAGCACTTAGGTGGAAAGGCTGGGAGAAATACACATGTGCATCAAGAAGTACTTGGTGTGCATTGGATTAACACCTTCCCCTGGCCCTCCTGACAAGCCCCTGCCAAGGGCTTGACATCTAAACAAACATGTTAAACCTTCCTCTTCACGGATTCTTTCTGCTGGGGCAAGTTCCCCATCGCCTGCTTTCATGCTGTGCTTTCAGCCGTTGTTTTTGTAGTCTGTCAGCACAACCTTGAGAGAAAGGACTTTGGCTGCGAGCTGAACACACAGTACCAGCTGCACTGATTTCCATCTCCTGGTATGTAGCTGTGGACTTTCACACTGTGCCTTCTTTGACTCCCCCGGCTAGGCTGAAATTTCTCCCCACAGTTTCTGCTCTTCTTTGTGGAGTAACTGCCTTGGCCATGAGAAGCAGAGGATTTGGTCCCCTGCAGCCCTGGTGTCAGGAGGGGAGCCCCTTAGCAGGATGCAGCCAGCCCTGTAGGATGAGGGGCTGAAGGCATCGGAGGACTGTTGATGTTCCAACAAACTTTGCGATGAGTGAGGGAAGCTGGAATGCATGAGTGGATCAGAGAAGAGGAGGAAATGAGCAGAAAAGGGAGATACCATGTGATAGATGGGAAGGAGAGCAGAAGGGCAGCATAAAATCACACAGGGGATGGGCAGGATTTGAGGAATAGGGGCAATAAAAGGTGAGGGAGTGTTACAAGTGCCTAACTCTCTGGGGAGCTTTCAAGAGATTGGATGTCCCTCCCACCCCCATCTCTGACTTAACTGTATTTTGAAATAAAAAGAAACCCAAAAGATATTTTATGGAGTAATTTTTTTTTAGTGAAATAGTTAGGTTTTTGCACTGGGATTTTTTTTTTCATCCCTCTGGCTATAGGAGTGAAGCAGATTAAAACCAAACCAAAAGTACCATATTTTGCACTTTGTCACATGCTTTGCTGCCCTGTCCTTTTCTCCTTTCTGTGACTCAGGCAAGGAGAGGTGCAAAGCACAGATTTCTCTTCCTTAACAGGGATTTTACCCTGACCTCGTCACCCGTGTAATGCAATGTTGCTACCTGGCACTAATGATGCTCTTTAACCTTAAAGAAAGGTTCACATGAAACATGGGCCTTTTGTGCGAGCAGAAGGAAAGAAGATGAAGAAATCAGGTAATGCCAGAATAATAGCATGCCTGGAACAAAGGCTTGGAAGAGTAAGTGGGAAGGGGATGCTCCAGCTTCCTTCTCAAACATCCTCTGGGTACTGGGATATGATCCAGAAAGTCCTCATTGTCCTAGTCTCACTCAGACGAAAGGTCTGTTCATCCCATCACATGGCCTGCAAATACTGGTCACCAACAATTCCTTTCACCTGCTTTCCCTTTGCATGCCTTGGAAAAGGATATAAAACAGTATTTCTACAGTGTCTCCTCTTTTGTTGCTGTTTGTCCTTCCAAAGCATACCTAGCACACCTATTTTCTCTGGCAGCACTTTTATTTGCATCCCAGGGGACTTGTAAGAATGAGGGTCGGCTTGACATGAGTGGAATACTGTACAGAGATATTTACAGCTGCTTGCAAGGCTTGTGTTGAGTATGAAACCAGCAGCAATTAGGATCCAGGCCAGTGCCTTCAGTGAATAATAGTCTTGGTTACTTGGAAATATCAGATGGCTTCAGCTTTATGCAGTTGCTACGAGGAAAAGAAGTTAAGTAAACAAAGAAAAAGAATAAGAGGAGGGAGTGGTGGTTTTTTTTATTGGCATAGTCAAGAAGGACAGTCAAAAAGAGAGAAAGAAACTGGAAAACAATACCCTAGGTCTTCTCTTGCAGCCCACAGCACAGAACATTTTCTTTGTGCGACTTCATGTTCAGTATCCTTTGCCATGAGCACTTTTGGTTCCTGTCCCTTGGAAACCTTTCTTGGAGGCCAGTGTTGTTTATTTGGGTGCTCCACTCTTAGGATTTGTTTCTAATGCCTAACATACGATCCTGGTTGCCACACAGTCCTAGGACTTCCTCCCTATGAAGCACCTTCACATCTCATGGCCTCCATGGCAGTAGTACTCAGCAGCACATCCCTGGAGCCAGCACTCAGCAGTTGTCCCTCTTTTGTAAGATGAGTTCAAGCAGTCCACTTGGTTTCCTCTGGGGGTTTGAAGATGGGGGATCCTGAGAAGAGATTATTTCTGGAGGTTCTCCAGAGCCACAACACTGCCTGTTGCATAGATGCCTTCCTTTCCTATAGATAAAGGAGAAATGCTTTCAGATTCCTGGAAATAGTTTAATTTTGTCTTTCCTCAGATAAATAAGATAACATGAGGGAACTGATTTTATTTCTTAGAGTCCAGCTGTGGAAACAGGCTATTGGCCAGATATTGGCCACCTTTGCCAGATTGGCCTTGGAGTTTGTGGTATTTTCTGCTTCTCCTCCTGACTGACAGTGTGGGTCCCACCTGGACCTAGGAGCTTCTGGGATTTTTGGTTTCGTGTCTCTTTTCTGGTGCAGACTAGCTCTGAGCACAGAGCCAGGCACAAGCCTTTCTCAGCATGTCACTGTTCAGAAATTGAGCAAGACTGTTTTCCTACCCCAGAAGAATCCCTCTGAAGACTCTGAGGTGAGGCAGAACTTCTCCTTGCATCTCGTTTTCCCTGCCCACAGCAGGGGTTGGCTCCTCTCACAGTGCTCTCCACAGTGGCCCACATTTCCCCATGGAGATGCTGCCTGTAATGAGATCAAGATGGAGGGACAATCTTTTAGCAACCCTTCAGCCTGCTCTAGCAAAGGAGGAGGGCTGCCAGTGCATCTGTCAGTGGGACAAAATCTGGGTAGTCTTGCCTTCTAGCAACGATGGAGCCAGTACTTCCAGACCAGTGTACTCTCGCTTGTGATGACACCAAAAAATCCTTGGCTCCTTGCAGGCTGCTGGCACACACAGCTCGCTAGAGCACTGGCAAGTTTTTAAGGTTTTGTCAGATGGGAACAGTGGTGGAGAAAAGAAAAGTGAAACCAGATGTTTTTCCTTACAGTTGCTTCATATTCATATGAGGGAGGAGAAGAGAGGCCATAAAAATGTCATAACCCTTGATCCCTGAGGCTCAGCATTATACTAAGCAAAAGCCAGTGCTATAAATCCACACCTCTGCCTCAGCAGCCGAGGGTCCTGACTGCACAAGACCGTTGCAATAGCTGAGGGGGAAGAATCTTCATATTTGTCAGCAAATGGAGGAAACTGGAGGAAAAAGCCTTTGAGAAGTTAACGCTGATAGGCTACTTTTATGGAATCAGTTATATTTTCAGATTTCTCTGGGGATGCATCAGTGCCGAATCCTGAGGCTGACCAGCACGCTTAGAAATTTGGGATGCCTTTGCACTGCAATCAATCTATGCCGCAGGCTGTGCCGAGGGAGTGGAGTTAACTTCATCCTCCCCAGAACAGGCTCACCTGCCAGCACAGCCAGGGCAGCACAGCACAGCACAAGGGTGAGGACTTGCTGCCAGGGCATTCACCCGACTTTCCAGACAGGGTTTTGCAGCCCTTTCTGCCCTGTGCCGCTGCAGCTACACCTCCGTGACACCTCACGCACCCCGACCTGGGTACCGCTGCACCACAGTGCAGTGCCAGCAGCAGCAGAGAAGCAGTTCTGATCAGAGGGTCCAGCTGGCACCAGAGGAGAGCTGCTCGGAAAACAGGACTCCAGTCCTATCCCCGTTGTATAGGAGAGGCTGCTTGTGGTCAACAACTACAAGGAGTGCCAGGCAGCCCTCTTCCAGGGAAATGTGAGTTTGGGTGAACACAAAGATGGAGAAGAGGAAATGAAAGTTGTGTACACACAGGCCTTGAGCCAAACAAGGATTTTAACGGAGAGCAGCCAGGCCTTCTCTGCCCTGTACAACAGGGATTGTGATAACTGGATATTTTTTCTTGATATTTCTTGATATTTCCAGGCTCAGTTTCTGCCTATCTGTTAACAGAGAGGAAAGGCTTTCCCTGATCTGATGCAGACTGTATGGGGTGGGACGTGACTTCAGCCTTGCAGGACCTAGGTTAGGAGGTGATTTCAGCCACGAGCCTGGATTCTGAATCTGAATTCCCCTGCAAGATCAAAAGTGACTAGGTTTAGCCCTATTTGGGGGGAATAAACTCTGTTACTTCCCAGAGGATTCAGGTAGTTTGCTGTGCTGGGTAATACACAGTTATAGCTCTACTCGTACTAAGGGGTGACCAAGAGCAAAACCAGCATGAAAAATGGGGAATGCACAGACAGGGCTATGGCTTTGGACTTACAAGATCCCATTTTGGATCTTGATTCAGCCAAAGACTCCTGTGGTTTCTGTGGTCAAATCATGTAAGCCATTTTTGGAGCCTTCTGCCCTTTTTCAAAAGAAGTGAGCAGCTCTTGGTAGTCTTTGTAGGGCCCTGAGACTGCACGCTCTTCAGGTATTATGACAGCGTGGCCCAGTTGGTTAGAATGATTTTTAAAAATATTTTCATATGGGAGTTACTCATCCTGTAAAATAATTTCATGGAATGACTACAGGTTTTTTTACTTTGCAACATGTTTTATTCACAAGATGACTAAAAGTTTAGTCTTTTTGGAATAGGAATTGCAGACATTTTATCTCACTGCCTTATTTCTCTTCTCCATCGACATGCCAAGTGATGGAAAGTTGGAGTCATTTGCAAGCTGCCTGTTGCACTGCTTGTGCTAAAATTGGCATCCTGGGCACCCTGGTGCACTGCAGCTATTACAGTTATCAGAAACAGGTTAGTCTGTGGACAACTGTGCTTGCATCAACTTTGTATTGACTGGGATGCTCTCAGACACAGTTCTTGATCATGTTTTCTAGGCCTTTTGTCTATCTCATACCTCTCTTCTGGACTTTTTACGGTTGGTTGGTGTTGAAGAGTTGTCTCCAAAACCAGAGAGCAGGCCAGCTCCAGCCTGGATAGTCCTGGATGGAAGGATTACTTTGCTTGTCCTGAGGGGTTTTCTCCTGTTTATACTTCCAGCACGTTGTTTGCCTTTTTCCTAATGGTATTCACTGTTGACTGACTTTCTGCATATGACCCCGATCTTCCTCTGCAGAATGTGTACCAAGACAGTGGTGTCACCATTCTGGATCTGGGAACTGATGTATTTCCCATAGCATATAGTGCTGTGCCACTTAAAATTCTATCTGTGACCATTTCTTTATTTTTCCTTTGGTTAATGGAAAGGAACTTTTACTATTGAACTCAGACATTTGATCAATATTCAGTTGAGGGAGGCTGGCTTGGATGATGGAGTTGTGGCTGGCCAGAGCACTGGGAGTCAGAGGCAGATGTCCCTGGCAAGACTGACATGTAATGGCTGATGTTACAATGCTCAGTTGTGAAAATACTAGTTAGCTTTGTCAGGGGATGGGTGTTGCTGACTGGCTTTAAAAGTAATTACAAAAGATTGCCTGGTTGTAGAAATGAACATAAGAATAGTTTTGCATCTCTCTTTGAGTTAGGGAGTTAGTAATAGCCAGAGGGTGAGGATTTCATGTGCATACCTATCATCTCCTGGCATTTTGCAAAATGACTGAAAACTTCAACGAGTTTGCGAAATGACAGGTTTCACAACAGAGAACGTAACGTATGTGCCTTAGAAGGCTCCTGCAACCGAAACAGCATAACTCAACAGCACCTTTGAGTGTGCAGTGAGAGATGGAATTCGTCTGAAGAGAGAGAAGTCTGCTCCCTCCGTCAGATTTCTCCCTCTCCCTATGACAGTTAAGCACTTTGGAGCCATTAGGAAAGACAGAGTGGCCTTTAGACTTCTGTTAACCTGGAAACTCCCCTAGTACTGCATTCTTTTTGCTCTTGTCAAAAAAAAACAACCAAACCCTCCTCCCCCTGCACCCAGCTGCTTCTGCCTGCTCCTTTTGCTTTAGTTTAGCACAGCAGAACTTCTCCAGGATTAAAAGCCACTCTGTCTGCTATGCAAGTGTTGGGAGAGGAGAGTGATTGCTGGGCAACTGATGAGCTGGGGTGAAAGAGTGTTGGGAAAGAGAGCACAATGTTCTTTTCTTTTTATGGAAAGTGATATATTACTATAGACCACAGTAATCCAAGGTCTGCTCTTAGCTACTTCACGATTAGCGAACAGGCCCCACTTGTGCTGTACCAACCACTCGTGCAGCTGTGGAAGGCACGAGGATGTCAATTAATCTTGATTTGTGCTGTAGGATTGCTTCATAGGGGAGGAAATTTATCACTGGGTTTGGTTTCAGGGTACATAGATGGACATCATGCTATCTTTGCAGGGAAAGCACAGGCCTCTACTGTGCCAGGCGAGTCACTGGTCCTTGTTGGATCTTCCCTGGCAAATTCCCTCTCTTCTCGGGAGCCTTAACTTGGTCTAAAAGATGGAGCAATCAGCATACAGTACAAAATGTTTCGCAAGCTTTGCCCAGTCTGTCCCTGTGTCACACCCATTTCAGGGAAAAGAAAAAATAAGGCTTTTGCTCAGCCATATAAAATGGTTGTAATTATTATTTGCATGGCAGCCCAAACTCTGTGAAAAACGGTATCAGGTGAAGCTCTGGTTCTGCTTCAGAGACCACAAAGCTTGTGTAGATGAAAAACACAAAAAGATGGAAAAAGAGGTATGCAAGCACACCGTTTGAGAATAGATGTGTTGTCTCTTAAAATTCATTCTACCACCATCCTGAACCAGAGAAAAATGAATTTACCTTCCAAACTGCAAGGCTCAGAGAAGTAAATAAGCAGCAAGTACAAAAGTGGTATTCTTACTGGCTTCTTATGCAAGGTCAGGTTTGTGTTGAAGAACGAAGCTCTTGTCTCTGAGGTGTGATGCAAAAATATGGACTAACGTGACTTGTGACAAAATCATGAGGCCTGCCAAACTGTTTCTCAGACCAGTGCCCAGGTGTACTGTCCTCCTTCTTTAGGAGTCTTCTCCAGCATACCAGCCCCTGCTGCACGGAGCCATGCTCCCCAGGGACCAGGCTGCTCTGAAGTCGTTGCAAGGCAGCACATGCTGGCTGATCTAGTCAGTGCAGGTCAAAGCAGGCGAGAGAGAGCAGCCTGGCCTTCAGCAAAAACCAGTTCCGGGACCTGGAGAACTGGCTGCCTTTGTGAGACCAGGCTGAAGGGCTGGCTGCTGTGCCACTGCTGCGATAGCTCCCTGCCTGACCTCGCTGGGCTGCAGTTAGCTCAAGTATGCCAGACACACTGATTGCAATGTGGAGATCCCTGTGCGCGAGCCAGAGGAGAAAATAGCTGGGCAGATGGTGCTATATTAAGGGGAGAGCATCTCAGAATTGTCTGCTGGGATTCTCCAGGGGCAAGGGTCCGTCTTGGCCTCACTTGCTCTCTGCCTTCCCCAGCAACTCCTCTTTCTCTGAGGAAGCTGTGGGGTGATGCAAGGCCCAAGGAGGGCTACCTCCAGCTGGAATCTGAGGGAAGATGAATCCTGGGTGTATGAAGCTTGTGCCTCATCTGTTTCACGCAAGCTGGAGGCCCCTCTGTTCCCACATTCTGGTCCAGCTCTGTGCTCCGACACCAAGTCCCAGGACAGAACCCAGCTTTTCGCAGGGATGGGCTGCCATGAGCAAGGGAGGGCTTCCTAATCTTCTCTGTCAGCAATCAGCTTTCTTCTCGTCAGACTCCACAGGGGAATGACTTGCAGCAGCATGTTTTTCTTCTTCCTCTCCCAGGCTCAGCTCATCTCCTTTCCCCCCTCCCACCGCTCCCAGCCAGTACCAGCTCGGCTCCTCATCCCTGCCAGTTGTCTCTGCCTCCCTCCCAGCTCTCCCCTCCGATTCCCAGCTAAGCTCCAGTGAGCAGGGCAGCAGGCAGGGGCGGGAGGGGAGGACAGTGACAAGACACAGCTGCTGGCCGCGCTCAGCAGCTCTGAGAGTGGCCCCTAGTGCCCAGCAGCAGAGCGCGTTGGGCACGGGTGGCCGCACGGCAGAACACCGGCTTCCCCTCGGGAGGTCAGCGCCCGCTCCCTGGGGTCACCTTCTGTAAACGGAGGAGGCCCATCTAGCACAGAAAACAAATAGGAGAAGTGAAACACAAGGGTTGATTATTCAATTAAAGAGCCTGAAGATTTGTGGTTTTTCGCTTTACCTTTAAATGCTTTTGGAGGCACTAAGACCATTTCCTGGTGCAGGGAGGTCTCCAGGAGGCCGGGCAGAAGTTCCCTTGCCCCATTCCCGCCCCAGCACTGCTGGAGAGCAGAGTCCATGTGTTGCATGACTTTGAAAACATCCTGATGGATAGCATAAAGACTGCAGCAGAAAGCACATGGAACGGCCATCCTCCTTTATCAGTACAGGCATCTGGTGTTTGGGGGGCTCAGAAAGGAACGGAGCTGTGTGGTCAGATGTGATACAGGCTCCAGTGTGGTGTATCTGGGCTGTGACTGGGATCCCTAGCTGGTCATCACAGAAGACTGGAGTACAGAAAAGCCCCGGAGTTGCTCTAAGTAATGGATTTTCAGAATCCTGCGCATACAGAGATCAAAATGTCTCTTTTCACCAGTCAGAGTGTGGAAGGATTAAAGATAGAAATACTGGGATTGATTGTCATGGGTGCCAAAAGGGATGTTGGAAGATAAAGGAGCACAGCAGCCACACAGGAACAGTAATAGAGGCATTCAGAGATGTTGCAAAAGACGTGTGGGACAGTGGCCATAATTTCCTCTATATAGGACACATTTTACTTGGTTAGTTCTTCTGTTGTAAGGATAATTTTACCACCTGTGAATGGGTTTTATGACAGCCCTTTTCCACGCAGCCCTTTCACAATGTTTTGTTCCATATTAAACTTGATAGGTTTTTAAAATGCAAGATAGTCACAGAAAAAGAGTTTTGGATTTTTCCATCTCCTGAACTTATAAAATATCTTGTCCACAGCATTGCTCCAAAATATTTTTTTCTAGTTGTTAAAATATGATGCTCCTAGGTTTATATCATGTGCTTTTCCATATCATTGTTACCCAGCGGTATTTTGCCCCAGCCTATCGTGGTCTTCTCAGAACTTAGTTTGTTATTCAGGATGACTCTGCATCCATGAGGAAGGAAGGCAGGCGAGGTCCCCAGCTGCCTGATGCAGAACTCCAGTGCTCAAGAGAGGAAAATCCTAATTCTGTTGTAGAAAGCAATGTGACATGCCATGTGCACAATGAGGGGCAGTTATGGTCATTCATGTTCAAAAAGATTGATTCATGCTGGAACAGGTGCAAAGAAAGGCAGCGGGAGGATTAGGGTGTTGGAGAGCTGAGGTTATAAAAGTAGACTAAAAGAGCTTGGCTTATTTAGTCCAGCACCACAAAGGCTGAGAGAGGGATATGATCGCTCTCTATAAATACATCCTGGAGGTTAATGCTAAGGAGGAAGAGGAGCTATTTCAGTTAAAGGACAATGCTGACACAAAAGCAAATGGACATCATAAACCTGGCATGCAGAAAACGAGATGGGAAGTGGGGTCGATGTCAGGCATTGCTGCTGGCAGGCTGAGGGCAGGGGGCTCAGGCAGCTCACGGGAAGGGTGCATGGCTGTCATTGCCTGTGCAAGCAGGGCACAGCAGCCATGGGCTTGCCAGGTGCCGCAGGAGACGTCTGCCCAAGCGTGTTTGGTGCCATGCTGGGCAGGAGGCCCAGCAGATCCAAAGCTCCCACCTGCTCGGACCCTGGGGGCAGCATCAGCTCTGAGGTCCTGCCTGGCCGACCAGGCCTCCCTCACAGCCGGGACCCCGTGTCAGGCCCCAGGGCCATCAGCTCTGCCCCAAACAATGTGGCAGCAGGGCCTGTCTCCAGCTCCTCTCAGCCCTGCCCTACAGGAGATGCCTGGGGCTGGCACAGCCGTGGGCAGACCCCCACGAACCATGTTAGTCTTGCTGGCAGGGCTGTCCTGATCTCTACGCAGGGCTCTCACCAGCCCACAGGTTACAGCAGCCATAGTAGTCCCAGTTTGCCTGCCTGGAAAGCAAGGGAGCACCATTGAGACAGGGCACCCATTTTGTTTTGTGGCCAGGGGAGAAGTTTCCCTTGTTAAAACCAGGGTAAACTTGGGCTATGTAAGGAAACAGTTCCCTGGCTGGCTGCTGGCCGGGCAGCTGGGGCCCAGGAGTGCAGTCGGCTCCTCAGGGCGGTACTGCAGCATCTCGGGGCGTCCCCAGGGGCCTGCAGACATTTTGTGCCTGTGCGTGGCTGGCTGCTGGAGTTAGTCCATGGCCGAGGAGTTCTCTGGGTGTGTCTGTCACTTGAAATCACTGGCATCATGTTGTGCTTCAAGTCTCTGACTTGGGTTTAAGCCCTTGCTGCCTCAGTGTTGGCAATGTGAGCAGATGAGTGAGTTGCTCTCAGTGATGGGAGCGGAGTGGCTGCTGGCTTGCCAGGCCGGTTTTATTTCCACTCTACACTCTACTTGATGAGAGGCTTCACCTTTGCATCACTGCGATGGAAAGGAGCTCCCAGTGAAACTGTGCCTCCTGCTGAAGCATGCTCAGCAAAGGGCAGAGCCCTGCCTCTCCTCCCCAGGCAGATGCTGCTGCTTGCTCTCGGGATGCTCTGCTGGTAGAGTGTTCTGAGCACACCCCGCCTTTGGTGGCCAGGCCACTCACCTGAGGACCAGGTGACATAAAGCCATGGAGATTGTACCTATGTGGCAGGGTCAACTTTTACTGCTCCTTGCAAAACAAATAACGTCACAGTCACAAGTATCCCAGCTCAAGTGTTTCGGGGCTTTCCCCCTCCTCCCTTTTCTATTTTCATTGCTGGAAACTGAGGACAGCCCACAGGATGAATATTTCACTCCAGACTTCCATTCAGCTGTTAAGTCAGGATGTTTGCCAGAAATGCAATTCTTTCTTATATCTCCAGGATAATAGCTGGGTAGTATGGTGGATGGCTCATTCAGGATGAGACATTACAACATTTTTATTCCTGGCATAGGATGGCATGTGTCTGTACTGCCTGTGGGTAGGTACTTGGCTGACAATGCTTCTTTAAGGAGAGTTTTTTTAAAAGTAAATACTTTTTCTCTTGTTTTGCCCAGTGAGTTCTGCGGGCTGGGACATCCTGTATCAGAAAGGGATACATCAATGCATCTATTAGATACCTGCTGCCCTCTAATGGCTGTCGGTCCCTGCAAGCCTTGGTACAGCACGGATTTTTGTGCATTCTGTGAAATAAATCTGCTTAGCTCAGAACTTTTTCCAGCGTTTTCATATCATGGGACAAATCTCTGGAGAGAAAATGTGGCAAGATCTCTTCACTACTCTTCATGGTTTAATGTGCCTCTTCCCTGCACTCGGTGCAGACCCCATCATTTGCTCCTTGCTTCTGCCACATCCCATCTTGCTTTGATTCCTGTTAGGGAAGTACTTGCCTTTCCTAACAGCTTTAGATATGATTTAGAGGGTGGACAAAGAATAGCAGCAGCGTAGCCCTTGAACTCCATCAGCTTTCTGCAGACCACAGGAGACCTGGTCAGAGAGACGCTGCTCTGGACTTGCCCAAACACTTGGAGAGAGTTCAGACAGCTCTATTTGTGAAAAGTTTTTCTGTGGTAATGAAGACACATAGTGTCAACTTCTGCTCGCTCACTACCAGACCTGTAATAATGTCTGCTCTGTTCGGAGAAAATTATCGGTGCCCTGCCTGCCTTGTTGACTTAGAGGGATTACATTTCTTGGGAAGTGGGACCATGCAGTTCCCTGCTGAATGGCTTGCTGCTGCTTATCAGCGGGCAAGGTACAGCATGTTTTTCCCTCGGGAGCATTCCCTAAATCAACACAGGCTCCCTGAAAAGCCTGGTTCTCATTGAGTGTTGTGAAGTTCTGTTTTTTTCCCAGAACCAAAATGTTTAAGGCTGTCTGGAGGTACGCTGATGTATTGGAGCAGCACGGGGGAAGCAGTAAGATATCTGGAAGGAATTTTGCAGATGAGTTAATGATCAGTGGAGTTTGAAGAATAGTACCGACACAGCCTACATCTCTTTGCCAAGGAATCTAGCATCCTACTGAGGACTGGAGTCCATAAGCAACAGGGAAGAATGAAAGATGAATTGCAGTTTAGCAGACAAACAGGCACTCTGAGAACACTTGGAAGAAAGTTCCAGGAGCTGTGGCCTGACTTCGTTCACAGCTTTCTCTCTCTTTTGACTTAACTACTTTTGCTAATTTTGATAACAATCTTGGTGAGAGCACAGGATCACAACTGCTGTTCCACCACATTTAACCAGCCTCAGTGAAAGTTTAATGAAAACACCAAGGCTACAATCTTTGATATTCCCTCATCTATTCAGCCTGGAAAGTACAGTTTTAGTGCTCTATTTATAAAATGTATTTTAAATCTGGGTTCGTACATTTTGGAAGGTGGAGGGGGGTGGTGGGGAGAAAGCCTGGCTTCATTCAAATCAGTGGGAGTTTTGCCATGATTTGCATGGGCCAGAATTTCATTCTTGTTTATATAGTTTTGCAGCCAGGCTGAAGAACTATTAGGATGCCTGGGCCAGAAAAAGAAATCTTGAATCTTAACACTGCTGTGAACAGTTGGGGTAAGAATGCTGGGAAAGTCCCAAGGAAATTGAACTGGCATAGAAGTCATGTTTAGCTGGCCGTGTTTTGGATGCTTTTGTTGCGCTCTCCATCTCCTCTCTCGCTGCCTGAACTGCGAATGATGAGCTGCAGACCAACCTGATCTGCAGATGGCTGCAGTTCTGACACAAAGCCATCTGCAGTGCCTTCACCGGCAGGGGAATGCCGGGTAGCTTTTTAAGATCAGATAATAGGCTGGTGCAAGACAACCAGAAGTCTGAACATACTTAGTAAGCAATGTTCCTGACTAATGTAGGCAGCAGTCTGTTTAATAGCAATCCACACTCAGTAGCCAAAGTGCTATGGGATGTGCTTGGATCAGGTTTGGGCATGCACCAAGTTAAAAAACTGCTTTGTTACATGGGTTGCTTTTCCTAAGCTGCCATTATAGGTCAGTGCAACAGTGCAACACTGAACTAGGAGCCATGTGTGAAAAGGATTTTTAGGTCACGTCTCTGTTGCTGAGCATTTGCACCCGTGGGGTTTTCAGGTGGTCTTTCTATATCTAGTAGCACTCATCAGCTTCTAAATTCCTCAGTCTGTGTCTGCACAGCAAAGAGCATGTGCAGCTGTCCATTTCATTTGACAAATCCTACACCTCATATTCTAGAATCACAATGAACATACTCAAAATTTCTGGTTTGGGTAGAACAGTGAAACCAGTAAGTTGCAGTGTAGTTTTTACCTCAGAAGCTGCACTGATTTTAAAAACGGCAACATCTGTGCAGCTTCCTCTGTTAAAACACTGGGATGCAAGGTGCCTTACAAACTAACATGAGCATCCACATGCATCTGCAACACTCCAAAGCGGTTGTATGATTTTAAACTCATTTATTTTCTTAGGTACCAGCAAGGGCTATTCTGGATTGTTAAAACAGACAACCCTTAAGGTAGAGCTTTGAGCTAAAAATAAGTTGCTCAGTCCAAGCGTCCACATAAGGCTGTGCTATGCTCCATAGCTTATCTGGTCACAGTGGCTTCAGAGGGACTACACTGAAGAATGCAAGAAAAAATTTGGTCCCAGGCTCTGATCTCAGATCCTCCTCTAGGCCACAGAAAAGTGTAAAGTAATACTGTCCCTTCTTCCCACAGACTTTCCCTCAGAAGTACAAGGATCCGGTCAAGTATGGACTAATCCTGAACCCGAATATGATGGCTGAAGAGTTGCTGGACTGGATCCTACAGGCCTTGTACAAAGCAAAGCAAAACAAAAGAAAACAAAACAAACAAAACAAAACAGACAAACCCAACAGTCTTGCTGACACAGGTTGGATTTTTGCCTGAGGGAGAACTAATAGGTTTGACACTTGGTGAGTAAAAAGTGAAATTGTTGGGGTGACTTTCCCGTTTTCTTCAAATACCAAAAGCAACTCTCCACACAGAACCAGTTTGGGTTCCTCTTCTAGGCAGAACTCATCAGAGAGAATTTTGTTGAATCTCACTGATGTGCTGGTGCCTGTAATGAGCTGGACATAAACAGAATGAAGGGACAGCCCAGAGGCCTTCCCTTTCCCCTACCAGTGGAAAAGGGATGGGTGAGATTTCCCTGCTGTTATTCAGCTGCTGGTTAACAGAAGAAGCTGTTCTCTATTTGGGCTTGTGCTGGTTGAGCAGCCCCGTCTGCAGCTGTATCATGTTACACACTGTTATGCAACCCCATCCTCCTTGCAAACAATGACAGGAGCAACCTAAATCATGAAACATAAAGACTGTAATTAAAGAGGGGAAAGTGCTTATTTGGCATTCGGGTACCCACAGCCAATTCAGATTAGCTGAACTAGCAAATCACTTGGCACAAACTTAATGAGAATAACATTTGCACTGGACTAAATGATGGTTGTTTTACCCCACTGCTGGCCAAGACAGTAGTGTGACCTGAGTGATGCTGCCATGGCTTAGGCAGTTCTCTCTCTTCTTAACAGACAGTGACATTTACACCACAAACAGGAAGAGCCTTTGCAGTCAAAGGCTCTGCCTCGGGTTCTGAAACTATTAGCACCCAGAGAAGCTCTGGCCCAGGATGATGCTTCAGGTGTGTTTCTTATGATTGGAAGTTTGCAGGTGTACAAATCTGACAGTATCTGCTCAGGCTATGCCCTGCATTTCCCTGCTGGGCTTACCCTCCTCGTGCTGGTTGGGGGGTTTATGCATCTGCACAGCTTGTAGCTGCAGTTGGCTGTGAAAAATGGAAGCTCCCAGCCAGGAATTCTGAAACTAAGGAGAGTGTGCAACTGTGAAAAGCGTCTGAAAACTTTGGAAAGTGCTTCTGAACCCTCTGCTCCATCTCTCCCTCCCTCCCACCTCTTAAGAAAAAAAGATCCACAGTTTTTAAGATCTGATATTTCTTTCAGAGTTTTCTTGCTGGAGGTCTTCCTTGGGGAACCTACATTAGTAGCTTATTGGAGGCACTAATAGAACAGCAGCTGTTGAATGTTAAACAAAGAGAGATTTTCATCCAACTGATTGCTAGATATTAGAATTAAATAAGAATTAATTAAGAATAAAGGCCCTGCTTCCCTTTTAGCTTGCAGCTTTTATGCTAGAAAACATCTCCAAGGAACTCTGTTGAACCTTCTGATTTGTGCCACAGTCATCAGGACTCCAAAAGTTCTAAGCAAGCTGAAAAAAGTGGTGAATGTTTTTATGTTGCTGCCTTGGGGACTGTGAAACTATATACCTGCTGTATCTTCAGTTGACCCTAGAGATATCCAGGGGAGGGAGGAAAAGAGCTCAAGTTTAAAATATAAAATATGGGGAAGATGAATCAACACAATTTTGATGCTGTTGGCTCCACCCACCAGTTTTAATCATGTATCTTCCACTTTTTCCTGCCACAATCATTCTCTGCACATAGTTAGGATTATTTTACTGATCACTGAATGCCAGAAAGGATGCAAGTTACACTGTCTCAGTATCAGTGACACCCACATCTTACAAATTTATATTGGATATGAAGATAATCACCTGTGACTTTGGGCAAGTAGGTCAACAGTTTATGGAGAGTTCTGCAAAGTACTGATGAAAAAACACTGCAGCATCTCTACCACTGGTTGCATAGTGAACACTTTCTTGTCCCACAGCTGTCCGAAACCCTGCATTATCCCTTCCCACAACCATCCCATCACAACCAGAAGCTTATCTATCTGAAGAGTCAGGCAGCTCTTCAAATGGGAAAACGTTGCATGATATTGAAAAACAGCTCTATTTCTCCATATGCATACATTTTTCACAGTTAATCTCTCATTCCTTTGCCTCAGTCTCTGGGAGGATAAGTTCAGGCATCTCTATCTTGAAAATAGCTCTGTGTTGCCCAGACAGTTAGCTAAATTTGAGATGCAACAGGTTATTCTCCAAAGGCACCTTAAAGTCTAGGGTCTCAGTTTGTCAGGAGAGTGCAATATCCCATTTTACTGACTGACATATGAGACATCACTTTTGCCAACACAACAAGACAGTTCTTGAGCCCGGGTGTACCCATACCCCAGCCTTGTCTCAGAGCCCCACATGCAGACATGCTTCCTAACCTCCTCCAGGTTTTAGGCCCTCATTTGTTTGTACATCCTGGGTTGGGAACGTCAGCAGCCCTGGGCTGGCTGAGCTCTGCTTTTGCTTTGCTTTTCTATAGACTTTGGGTGTGAACAATGACGATCGTGCCTGCTAACAAGTTCTTAATTGCACCCATGGTTACATTCCTCCTCCCCTTAGCTGAGCTGAGCTGAGCTCCCAGCAAGTGGTTCGTGTTTCTGAATGTATAGCAGGAGACCATTCTTACATGCTGATAGAGAGGAGCTTATTTACAACTGGGGTCATTTCCACGCTGTAAGACCTAACAGAGCCCAGGCAGGGTTGTTTGTGGATGCAGGGGGGAATTTGCAAAGTGCAGCTGATGGAGTTCATGAAGCACTCCCTTGCCTTAAGGACTGACCCCTGACTGACTTGGCCTCACTAGCAGTTCTTACTTTCACTTTAGAAAGGATGGAAGTGGGAAAAGAGGTGTCTGGAAGCATTATTCTTAGTTCAGGTTCCTGCCTTCTCCTTCATGGAGAGATAAACTGATCTGATACTCCATCTACAGGAGCTTCTCTGGTTCTAAAGGTGCTGTTGCCAGATAATTTTTAAAGAAGTGTGTTGTTCATTTTTAATTCTTTAAACATGGGCTTAAGTTCATAGGTAACTGTCCTTTTTATACATATGTATTTTTAAAAGCTACTTTGGGAATACTTACACCTAGGCTGATGCTGACTGTCAGATCTTGGCTCTTTGAGATGCTGCAAGGAGCACAGGGAGAAAAAGCTGCCTAGGGACTGCAAAAGAAAGGCTCTTTAGCAGCCTGTAGTGTCACCCCTGCTAAGTTTTCCATGTTTCTCCTGGGAAAACTGTTTCCATGGATCATGGTGCCTTGCTGAATGGAGGACCAGTTGGGTACTTGTAATTTTTTCAGAAGTCACATATTTATAAAGTTAGATGCTGACATTGAGCACCTGATAACTTAAGAAGATGGAACTGTGTGTTATGTTGATGTATTCTTCTTGTCCGCCCTTCCTCTAGGCTATGAGTGTGTTTTCTACTTCAACTCTGTAATGCCAAAAGCCAGCTGAGATGGGTTGTTCTCTGTTTCAGCTTTTAGTGATTCTAGTCAAATACAAAGAGTTAATCTCTTCTGCATATGTTAAAACAAATGTTCTCTTCTGGCTCAAGTGCTGCTTTGTTGAAGTCTGGCCTTTCTTTACTCTCTCTACTTTTTGGAATCAAATTTATGGTTGCATCTCCACAGAGTATGAAAGTTTCTTTTTATTATTATTTTAAGTAAAAAATATAACTGCCGTGGTGTCCCACTTCCTGGATGACATTGGCAACTTTACTTGTGGCTACTGACATTTCAAGAGAACCATCTTATACAGGCAGTCTGTGTTTGGCTAAATTTAGCAAACCATGGATCAAGTGGCAAGTATGTTCCACCCTGAAACCTATTTTTGGGAGGAACTCGGCATAGGCACCAAGAGGTTAAAAAGCTGTGTGGGGGAGAAGAAAAAAAAAAAAAAGACAAGAAGCAAAATATTTTGCAAGAATCGTTGCTATGTTCTGAGCTTCAGCTCATGAACACTGTGGCTCTGAATCACGTTCACTGGGGAAACAGCTGCAGCTGTTTAAGATGCTACTGCTCCTCAGCTGTTTGTTACCTTCCTTGTGCAGGCTGGGAGCTGAACACAAACCTTCCTCGGCAGTTTAGACTTAACGTTACCCTTTCTGACATGAGGCAAATAAGACCCAGGCGTGCAACCCTTTCCCCCAGCATCACTGGGGAGTGCAGCAGCCCCCTGCAAGAGAGCCGGGGTGGGCATGGGTAGTGTAAGCACCCCCAGCAAGTTTCTGTAATGGGTTTGGAAGGGCTGCGTTTATGTGCAGTGTGCCTGAGAGTCCCGACCGTGTTCTGCTGTCCCTGATCATGAAATATGTTTCTACATATTCGGTTGTAACTGCGTTAGTTAAAAGTGTTTTGGAAAATTGACTTGACTAGATCACAGAGAAACCATGGTGTGGACATGCTGGTCTGTAATTAATTGATGAATGCAGTGCAAACCAGATAAAAACCGGTTGTCAGCTCGTAGAAGTGCATTCGTATGGGCTGGTGCATGTTTATCCCAGCAGTTCAAACCCTGTTTTGATTCAATGGCTTCTAGACACTGTTTATTCTCTCCTATAGAAGTGTACATTAACCAAAAGGATTCGTAACGCTGTCCTAAAACAGAGGTGTAGCACTGTGTGCCCATCCTCTCCCGATGGCCAGGGCTGCCCTGGGATGGAAGATGCAAAGCAGACGGCCTCCCTGGGAGCCCTGCCAGCGACTGACTCAAGGTGAAGGATCTTGGAGACTGGCTGTAATGGGTGAGAGCCGCGCCCGGTCTGGTTCAGCAGCACACCTGGTGCTGTCCGCTTCAGCGGGGATTGGGAAAGGCGCTGGTGTTTGCTGGCACAGCCCCTTGACACCGTGCCTGTGGCTGACCCCAGCTGCAGCTGAACCAGCCCTGTGCGCTCCCAAAGCTTTGAGGTCTCGCACTGCCCCAGCCTGTGCGGGTGGGGAGCTGGCACAGTCCCTCTCCCTCCCTGCTGGAGGAGAGAGATGGATGAAACTAGTCTGGGAGCAGGTGAGTCATGGGCTGGCTCCTGGCTTTCTCTTGGGGCAGCCTCTTGCTTGAGGATCCAGAGGCATGTCAGAGACAGGAAAGGGACAGTTAGTTTCTAGTGGGGATGCTGGGCTGGCAAGCTGGAAGTGTAGGAGATTCCCAGCTGTGCTACTGGCCTCAGCTTCTCCTGGAAACAAAACAGAGATGATAATTACTGTGTCATGGATTTCAGGCTCTGGAATATTGAACATTACTTTAGGGAGTATTCATGGGCCTATCACTTTTGTGTTTTTATTAGCAACACTGGCACTTAAAATGACAATAATCTGGGTATCTGACAGACTCTTCATAATGTAGCTGTTTGCTTTTTCCTTTACTGAGTGCAGACAACAGGCAAAATAGTTCAGGGTCTTCTGAGTCAGCTGTTAGTGCAGTGTGAGAGCAAGCATGATTAAAATTTTTTTTAAAAGTTCTGTAACACAGGAAAAAAAGAAGACGGAGTTTCCTTTTTTGTTAAAATGCACTAAACAAGTCCTTATTATTATATCTTAACACAGAGGTTCTGACCAGTCTAAAAAGCATTGTAGTAAGAAAGAAACTAATGCAGTAAGTACTTTTAGTTCCCAAGTGTTTAGGAGTAATCCTTTCCTAAGCATTCAGTACTCTTCTTTTTCACAAGTCATGAGAGCACGTGATTCTCAACCTTGAAAACATCTTGATCTCTGCAGAACCAGATAAGGCCGTGTTTATTTTGTATTCCTAGAGCTGGGATGGGGAGAGAAAACCCATCCCATACCTGAAAGGAAGCACACCTAATTTCTCCCCTTCATGGGAAAAGGTCAAGTATTTCTCAAGCCACAAGCGTCTAAAAGACCAGAAACCCAATTTCATAATGATACTTTTGTGAGCAGCCTTAAAATCCCAACAAAAGGTGGAATTAAACCTCTTGGAAACATCTCTTGGCCTCATTTGGGGCAACGCAGGTTGGAGTACAATTTTCAGATCAGGCTCATTCTCCCCTATTTTCACTTTGGTGAAAGTGAATAGAAGGGGCCATTTCAGCCCTGTCCTTGCATGAAGGATGCGGCAGTGTCAAAGAGCAGAAAGAAATACTCCAAGACTGCTTGGAAAGAGAAGGAATTTAATTCCCACCTTAATTAGGGATCTTTTCTATCGATTTCAGCAAGGGCTGCTGCAGACACGAATAGACTGAGGTCAAACTGCAAACAGACTAAACCTCACTGAAACTGGTGGTGGAGGGAGAATTTGCACACACTGCTACACCCACCTACCCGCTCCCCTTCAGTGGCAGAAGTAGGAAAGAGTTAAGACACCTAATGCTACCTGAAGGTAGAAATACGGGAACCCCTCATGCACGCACGATGGGCAGCAGGGGCTTCAGCTGGCTATTGACTTTTCAAGTGTGAAAGGACTGAGGAGGGAAAAATTATGGTGTTTTTGTAATGATCAAGAAAGTCTGTCCTAATGGCTAGCTGCTACTGAACACACTTTCCAGCTCTCCCCTTTCTCTGTTCCTCCTTCCTGACTATGAAGGGAGCTGCCTAAGGAGACACAAACCCAGTATCCTTCATCTTCCCCAAGAGTGATTTCCTTTTTTTTCCTTTTTTCTTTTTTCCCTTTTTTAAACTTCCCCTGCTTTTCCCCCCCACTTTCCCCCCCTGCTTTTTCCCTCCCCCTTTCTTTACCCTTTCTTCTTCCAATCTTTCCCTCTTTTTTTCCTCTCTTTTTCTCTGAGTCTTTCCCTTTTTCTCTCCCTCCCTTTTCTTTTTTTTTTCCCCCACAGTAGGATCAGCAGGGATGGTCATGCTGGGCTGAGGGAGAAGCTCAGCTGCAGACAGGGGTTTGTAAGGATGTAGGAGAGTCAGTGATCTGAGGGTGATTCTCAGGAAGCAAAATCTGCTGAGTCTTGTGTTGGCAGCTGAAGCTGTTAATGAAGGGGCTGTGTATCTGCTGCTGGGGCTGAGCAGATCTATTAATGCCTGGTATTGTCAGGTTTGCTAGCACACCAGCCTGTTACTGGAGGTGGCTTGGGAGCAATGTATGCTGTGCTCAGCTGTCCACTCTGCAGGGCAGTAATTTCTGGCACAGAAAGGGTCAGTCGCCCACAACTGGCAGTGTCCTTGAGTCCTGTAGCAGGAATAGCCAGGGCCACTGTCAAAGTTTGAAGAGGCTTTTAAACACAGTTTAAATGAATTTCAAAAGGTGACATGAGAATGTGAGCAAATACATCGCTTGTTTGATCTCTCCTGTGTTCATCGTAAAGGGGGGAGAAAAAAGGAATTTGTGCATTCTTTGCAAGGAATGGAGGGAACACCTCATTCAGCTGCCAGATCTGCTTGTAATGGAAACTTACCACTCCCTACATTTTTGGCTGGCTGCTGAGGTCAGAAGGGGTAACAGTAGTACTGTGCTGGGGTTAGTGTTGCTCTAGCTCTGAGGAGGAAGCTTTGTCTTGTCGATGTAGGCTGAAATCATCTCTTACAATGGACACAAATGATACTTAAGCCATTAACACATCAGTGATAAATATTTCTTTATGCAGTAAAGTCCTAGAAAAGTGGCTTTGATAAAAATCAAGATGATTGTCTAACTGGCAACTTTCTATTTTCAGGGCACTTGGACTGTGTTGGTGTATGACACTAGATTTGCTCTGACAAGTAAGGTCTCAGTGGGGCAATTTGTAAGGCTTGTGGTTTGGTCCTTGTTGCCTGTTTAGAGAGCCCTTCAAAGCAGGCACGGGGCTACACTTAAATGCTGGTCTTGGCAGTGCTCTTGCAGCTGAGGCACTGCAGCCCCATCTGTGTTTCATGATGGTCTTTTCTATATCAGGAGGCCAGGTGTGAGCTCTCTCAGTGGGAGAGGAGAGGCTGCCAGGCCCTCAGGAAAGCTGGCAATTGGCTTGGTTTCCAGAAAAATCAGTGCTTGTGGGTAGTTTCTATAATGAATCCTAGGAGCTCTTGGAAAATGATTTTCTCTGGTACCACCAGCTCAGGATCACCCTTCTGATGGCCTTGGTGGAAAGCAGGGTGGGCACAGGCTTGTCTGAGTGCCCACAACAAAGGCAGTGTTTCTGAGAGGTGTTGAGCCGTCTGCATGTACACAGGTTGGCTCTTCCACCTGTGTGTGACGTGTGATGCTCAGGAAAGGTGAGATGTGCAGTACCCACGTGGCGAGAAGAACCTGTGGCCTGTCTAGCCAGCAGCTGGGGCACCGCTGTCCCAGAATACCTGGCTCGCAAAGCCTTATTTTCTGGTAGTTTCTGCAGTTGTGGTAAAGAAGGGCCAAGTTTCAGGGAGGAAAAAAGTGGCCATGAGAACTTTTAACTCACTAAAAAAAGACACAGACACTGCAATCTTTGCTATGACTCATGTGGGCTGCTACTTGAAACAGGCCGGCTGAGCAGTTGTGGACCTCCTTACTCAAGGGAGCAGCACTCATTCGTGAACTCTCTGAAGCCCTGAAAGTAGAAATGGTGTAGGTGAGCAGTTCCCATGCTGAGCCTCCGACCACTGATTTCCCTCCAACCACGGCCAGATGCAGCTTAGGAAGAGCTAGCAGGTCACAGCTGGCTAGTTACTTCCCACCTGTTGCTTCCACTACTGCTAAACAAGTTTGAGAAGTAAAAATCCAGCAAACATGTTCTCACTGTCATCTTCCTCTTAAAAAAAGATGATGAAATAGTTGCAGAAATATCAATGATTCCTGGATGATGGGACTTTGCACTGTAGTGAGTGTTGCTGATGGGGGGGGTGTCTCTACGAAGAAAGCTGGTGTCTGCCTTATCAAAGTGTGAAAGTGTGAGTAGAGATAATTTCAGGATATTTTGACGATGTTTTTCCCACTTGGAACTTAATTACAGATTCACAGAGAGTCAAAGCGCTGCTGTGAACTGCAGCAGCTTGTTCAGCCACCTCCCTTCAGTGAACAAGCCATGCTCCCGTGGGGCCTTGCTGGGACATGAAAGTGCCGACATGCATTCTGGAAAACCTTGCGGCATCGCTGCCTCCTCCCTGGGATTAGGGACTTGTTGAGTCTTATGAGGAAAGGCTGTCCCCCAGCTCAGCAAATCGTGGTACAAACTGCTGAGGGGGGTAGGTCAGTGCTGTTTCACTGTCCAGCAGCCCGGGAACTGGGCAGAGGAGCCTGGCTGTCCCCGGCCACTGCTGATGTTTGCTCAGGGAGCGGGAGTTGGGCGATAACGTGTCCCTCGAGATAAAGCGCTTTTGTTGTTTGCCTGCTGGGTCAGAGCTCGGTAGGTGCTCTGCATTGCTGTGCGTTAAGGGTGTAGGCCGCTTAAAAGAAATTAAAGAAGGGACTTTGAATGGGCTGGGTCAAGGTGTCAGAGGGTTAAACCAGAACAGTTCCGGCACTTGCTAGAGGGAGAAAGTTGTATAACATCACCTTACACCGAGTAAACCTCTTCCTCTCAGCCGGCCAGCCCTTTATGCGAGAGGGAAACAGTCGTGAAATCATAAAGCCATCGCCTGTTTTATGAGCTCTTTTTTTTTTTTTTTTCCCCTGACGATTTTTTTCTATGGGGTATCGCCATCCTCAAGGCAGGAAAAAAGATTACTGGGGCGGAGGTAGGAGCGGAAAAAAAAGCCCAACACAAATCCAGTGTAGTGGGAAGGCTCAGCAGTTTAACAGTGCCACCTCCTGGCTGGCCCCGGCAGGGAGGGGTGTCCCAGCTCGCCACTGACGTGTCCCACACCTACTCGTTACCAGCAGCAGCCGTGCGGTCCCACACGCGCATTTCTCGCCAAGCGATGGGCGCTGCGCGGCTGCAAAGGGGAAAATCAGCTGCAGCTCTAGGGCTGGTCAGTGCAGCAGCCAGGAACGGCCTTTGGTGTGCAAAGGCTGGCCCAAACAGGATTCTTCCACTTCATGCAAACGCCTTTTTTTTTTTTTTTTTAAATACTTAAAAAAAATATTTGTTTTGGTTTGGGGTTTTTTGTTACGTTGGATGAAAAGAAGTCCTGACCTCGCCTCCTCCCCCAGGGATAGGGGGCTCAGAACATAAATTGTTTTGATTCATGGCGGGGTGGGGACAACAGGACAGATTCTCCTCGGTAAGGTCAGATCAATTGTCCAAATGCTGATATTTAAATTTCATGTTAATTAAAGGCAGAAAAATTAAGGAGGTACTTTGAAATGAAACCACCTTTTCTATGGCACTGTTGTAAAGCTTTCTGCTTAGAACAGGCCAGATTTTCCCGGTTTAAGGGGGTAGCCATTGTCCCATCCTCTTGCCCTCTGATCTGTTAGCACCAATTAGCACAGGACCTGGGCCACTGCCAAGGCAGCATGGATGTAGGCAGGCAGCCCTGCTGGGACTGCACTGGGTGCTGCTGCCAATACCTCCCGAGCCAGGATGATGTGAGGATGGCATGGCTGGGCTCCTCCTCAAGATGGGGGAGGGGGTCAGCTTGCCTGGGTTTGAGGATCTGTAGCTTGGGGTACTGTGGGAAAAGGTGCCCTTCGGGATGCCAGTAGAATAGGGTCTCAGCTTTGGAGGGAACCTTGGTTTCCCTAGAGGACTGGGTTCACAAAATTATTTTTGCTGTTGCACTTGAGTTTCCATGAAGCTGAGCAGGACCCAGGACTGCCCTGCATATGAGCACTTTAGGCATCTCTTAACCTCCCACCTTGTTTCCTCACTCCTGGCCACAGCACTCCTATGACCCCTCCAGAGCCAGTCCAAGAAGAAAGCCCAAGGCAGAGGCGAGCAGCATTCTGCTGGTGTGGTTTGTGAGCAGGTGTGCAGCAGAGCAGAATGAACCTCATGTGGGTGCGAGGGAGGGAAGGGGAGTGCACAGCTGAGGTGTCACGGGCATAGCACAGCTCCAGGGGCCTCAGTGCTCTCCTCTGCTGTGGATGCTGTGTTTGTGATGGCTCCCAGTGCAGCTGGGGCAGGCCTTCATTAGCAGGGTGCACTTCCTGAGGCACATCAGCTGCTTCAACATGGTGTCAAGAGCACTTAGAGATGTGCAGGACTTTATAGGTGCAGGCAGCATCTCCCTCTCTAAGGAAACAATTTATCTTTGCAGACATTCCAGTAACAGCATGGATGTTGGGTTTTATTTTCTCTAGATGGTACAAAATGTAATCACTTATGCAATACTGCAGACTGGCTTTATAATCTTCCCTCTGATGTACCACTTTGGCAAGTTCTTTGGATTTATATCTGTATTTCATGGTGTTCCCCATCCTCCTCTCTTTCATCTCATTCTACGGTGTTTCCTGTGGGTGTAGTTACTATTGAAAAAGGAGAGGAGGCAGGAACATCTTGAAATCGCTGTGGTGGAAAAACCTGGTAGTGTGGTAGTGCCTCCTGAGCAGCACTGTGGTGGGGCAATGCAGAAACCTTAGCAGTGCTTTTGATGTGAGCAATGCTGCACTCTGGGACCTCGATCCTTTGGCCCAGCTGAATGTTTTGTGGTATGAGCCAGGCCAGAGAATTTTCTGAGCCTAAAATAAGTGAATAAAACTGCAGCACAAGTCCAGTGTCTTGACACAACCAGGAATTCCTTCAGCCAGTTTTGCTGCTGAAGTCCCCATATTACCAAGGTACAACTTAATAGTTTCAGACTTTCTTTCAAATAGCTCGTAATGAGTCTTTGTCTGACCAGTCCTCTCTGCTGTGTGGTCCCAGTCTGTGTCTGGAAGATTCCTCCATTTAATCCATTTTTTAGCCACTACTCTTTCCAGACAAGTGTGCTTTGCTTGATCTGGCTGCATCACCTGACTTCAAGAAGAAAGTCTTCAAAATTTAATATTTGTCTGTTAGCTCTGTCTCAACTGTGTTTGGGGTTTCATCCTAAGGGGAAGGTAAACCCCAGAAAATTAGCAGAGAAAATACCTTTCAATACTGAGGCTGATATCAGTTATATAAAGGTCTGCACAGAGAGTTTGTTATTTCAGTCAATAACTGAAATAACAATAACTGAGAAAAATTTCTCTGAATTGTTACCACAGTTGGACTAAGATTGATATTTTTTAAAAATTTTTTTTCCCCTACAGAATACTCTGATGTGGTTAAACCCAAAGATACTGAAGAGTCTACTTGAGTCTGTTTCTTTGCTGTACTTGGGATTTTTGTTCATATTGCTCTTTTTTGTTGGCCAGTGGGAGCAGTTTGCTATTGTAGACAATGCTATAGAAGAGGACTGTGTGAGCAAGCAGCAGTGACTTAGAGGTGAAAGAATCCTGCAGTGTTATTTGCTTCCCACCTTCTGCAACTGCAGTACCAAAGCTCATTGTAGTAGTGGCTCTAGGCCTGTTTGTTTGTACTCATCATCCACAAGGTACCGATGTTTTTCTGAACTCTTATGCTTCTTATGTCTTTACCTTTAGAGATGCTGACAAAAGAGGTAGGAATGGAAAAATATTGTGTGTTCCTGATCTGTGTCTGTAGTTTCCTAGGAGTCCAGGGAGACCTTGAATTTGATGTTGCTTTCCTGTTTTTAGGGAGCAAACCAAGCTATGAATAATAAATATAAGCTCTGGGGCAAAACCATTTTTCCATTCATAAAATTCAGCATTAAAGACTGAACAGTAATTTCTTAGCCTGCTGCGAACCAATAGGAATTCCATGTTGGGACTAGAGAGCCACTGACAGCTTCTTCAGCTTTTGCTGTGCCACAGTTAATAAATTGGTTCATCTTTGATTTTTATGTAGATAGAACAAAGGTGTCTTCAGCTAAGTGATGCACATTAGTGTAGTTTTCAATCTGAGGAGTTTGAACTTGGAAAAATAAAGGCAAAGCAAGCCCCTTTCTTCAGCTGTCTTCTCTTTTGGCTTTCAGAATGAGAAATAGGTGGGGCATAACTTGAATAAATCAAGAACAAGGAGGAGATGAAAGTTATGGTATTGTGTTTGGGGCTGAATCAAAACTTATTGCGTAGACACTGAGGTTTCTGCTTCGGTGATGACGGTGTGAGAAATCAAATCATAGGATGCCAATAAGTTTCTGTGGTCTGGATCTTGCACTTATTTGTATTTCAACACCTGGGGGGTCCTGTTGGAGCCCAGGCAGAAGATTGCAGGGAGGGAGGGGTAAATCGCTGTCAGTGGTGCAATGATTGAGGAGGATCTCTGATTTGGGTGCTCTTCTAAAGAGCATCTCAAGCTTTCAGTAGGCAAATCTGATTGTGACTTGCTCTCCTCCCACCCTGGAGCAGGCTGTTGTTCTCCAACTGATGACTGTCGAGTAGCAGGAGGAGGTGAAGGTTTGCAAGGGGCAAGAGAGCATCCTGGATCAAAGTGTTTATTTTTTCAAGTTAAAGCTGCATTAAACTGGGGAGAAGCAGACCAGCAACAGTGAAGAATATAATCTGTGCATTTTATCACTCTGCTAACCCCAGCTGTAAAATTTACCCGAGGAAGGCTAATAAAATGGGAGCCACACAAGCAAACAGAGGGCATGGGATTATCAGCAAACATTTATTTTGGCTCTGGTGGAGCCACTTCCCTGATCAAAGGGGTTGGAGTTTGAACCTCTTTTAAATTGTTCCCTGCTTGGACTGGGAGTGCCCTGATCTTGCATTGATGGCATCAGTATCGTCTGTGCAGCTCTGTGGAAGAGGGAAAGTATCAGGAGGGAGAGGGAAATTGTGTGAGGCTGCTTTACTGCAGTGTGAGACAACAGTAGCTTATTTTAGCTTTGCCAGCAACTGCCCGGTTAAGGAAAACAACCTAAGGCTTATTGTATAACTAGATGGTATAGGCATTTTCACAGGGCCAACAGGGAATGCTTTACCATTTGCAGGCTCATGTCTGGCAGACTGTGTAGCTCTGTAATCCTTATCAACAAAATAGCCCGCTGGCAGAAATCACCTTGAGCCTCAGGCTCTTCCCTTCCGGAGCCTCTTCTCTGACTGATCTCTTTGTTCAGGGTTTCCCCCTTTCTCCCCCAGCAGGAGCTGCTTGAATCCCTCTTGGCAATGAGTCTCTTGGCTGAAACAAACCTCTCCTCTCTGATCCTTTCAGGCTNTTCTTGTTCAGTCTCGCTGGCTGAAGAAATACATAAAGATCCTCTGGGGGGAGGTACATGGGTGAGGAACAGAGTAGTCTCATGAGAGAAATGGAGGGAGAAGGTTTTTATGTCCTCAGGAATGGAATCTTTCTATGCAAACATCTCACATCCCACTTTATGTGTTAAGGGCAGAACAAAGGCAGCTTTACTTCTGACTGTCTTTCCAGGTTTTTTTTCCCTCACCTGTTTTGCCCATTCTGTATTTCTTTTATTGATTTTGTACTCTGTTGGAGAGATTGTTGTAGACACCTGCGTGCTTGAGTTCAGATTAATTTTAAGGCCAACTCATAATGTGTTTGCACTAGAGAGGCAAGAAGGAAGCTGGGCTTGAATGTAGCTCTCGTGATATGAATGGCTCTCCTTCCTGGGTAAGGGCAGTGCTGAAGCACCAGAAAGTGTCCCTGCCTCCAAGGGGAGGCTGGGCTGAGCAGCAAGGGAAGAGAGCAGGCAGCAGGAAGTTAACCCTGTGGGTGTTAGTCTGCAAAGGATTGCTTCATAATAAATATTTTTACAATTCTTATTTTTAAATAGCTCCACATTATCCAGCCAATGCTAGGGCCAGAGAACTTGTTTTTGAAGCCTCTTGGAGGTGTGTGTGTTGAGGGGAAACGGAAGCAATCTGTAAGGCTGACAGAGCAATTCAAGCAAGACTTCCCCCTTTCTGTTCCAGGGTTATCTGCCCTCATATCTGCCATAGTCAGCGTTCTTGCACTGCATGAGGAAGGTCCTGCATCCATGTGTGAGGTTCCAGGAAGGCTTCCCTGTTCTTGGCTGGTTGATCCCTGTAGCATGTGCCCCATCCTACTGCTTCATAGAAATGGGGGTCTCAGCAGTTACAGCCGTGTAAGGAGGCTGGGTGGGAGCTGGATTTGTGGGTGGACCTTCACACTGAACCAGGGATGTGCTGGTATGAAGAGTGGTGGGAGATCTGTTTGTGTCTGGCAGTCTGGAACTTTGCCTGCTGAGACACAGAACAAGACACAGACCCTGTTACTAGGGTGTGCATGACTTGGTAGAAACATTGTAGTAGCTGTTTTATCTCAGCTTCAGCTGATCAGTGAGTGTATTTGTAGCACACTGATCATTGTGTTTGCCTGAGCCCTGTGAGAGCTCCTGGGGAGCAGACTCCCATCCCATCTGTCTCACCGAAGCATTTCTCAGTCCTGGGAAGGTTACTTCAGAACGATACATTAAAGAGATTGGAGTTTGTGCTCTAGGTAGGTTCTTCATCATGCTCCATTACATGAGAGCTGAGGGTAAAGATAAGTTCGTGCTTTACCTTCCCTGTGTCTTCTGGGACAAAACGTTGATTTCAGTTGGAATAACACCATTTAGATGTTCCTGCTTCCCCTACTCTCTTTTCTCATGCTGCAGAACATCATCAAAATAACAAAATGGAGCCATAATGGGATTATTTTAGGGCTACACTGGAGAGCATAGAAGATGGTGTATGAGAAATTCAAGCAATGGATCTTTATGGAAAGAGTAGCATCTTTCAACATAACAGAAGTAACAGCATAAAGACACTTCCAATTCAGGCAATCTTACCTGCAAGGGCTGAGAATCTGGCCGAGAATCTGGCCCAGAATGTATGCATGGAGTTCACTTGTGCCTAATACCCCTCACTTCAAGGAGAACTGTGTGGAAATGTGCAGATCTTTGTTTTAGCAAAACCCCACCACTTTTTTGCTCAGGCTGCACATCCCTGGAGGATATTGCTCTCAGCTGAGCTGTGTACAGAGCCTGGTTGCTGCTACAGAGCCCTTACTAAGCTTTTTGAGGCTACTTCAGAAAGATAGCTGCAGTAGCTGCCAGATGTACTAGAATTCAGGTGTGATAGCGCGAATATACCACAGGTCTTCTGGGACAGCAAGGGATTCTTTTTCTGTGGTGGGATTGGTGAGGATGAACTCTGGTTTTGTTGCTTGACGATGCCAAAATTGTGTGTGATTAGAAACAGGAATTCAAGGAAGAAACCAAAGCAATTCTTAGGCCGAAGGAGTAAAGCCCTTTTAAATTTAGAGGACAGCAGAGATCTTGAGCTGCCAACCCCTGAATGATTTTTAGACAACAAATCTCCCTGTCTCTGTGGTATGACAAACATACCTTTCTCCTGCTCTTGAGAAAGCTCCAGCTTAAGTTGTGGAATGTGGGTTTAAGATATAGTCTTGGTTTTTCAGTTTAATTCCCATAGAAAAAGAGGAAGCAGTTTTTGTGATAGGAAGCCAAATGCTGTTCAGCTGGTGCTGGGAGTGAGGCTCTGCAATGTTTGTGAGCTGGACAGTGAAGGGTCAGAAGATCTCAAGGGCCAGACGTCTGGTGCTTGGGAGATTTGAATTCCTACTTTTTGGTCAGCTGAGACCTCTTACAGCAGATTCTGCTACAGATGCTCTGGGGAAGCCTCTGTAGTGTGTGGAGGCAAAAGCTGGCTTGTTTGCTGGGGTGGGCCTGGGGGCCCCTTCAGATGTGCCCAAGGCTATGAGGAACCTGGTGACTTTGGCTTAGAGTATCTTGGCTATTATGGGATCAGTTTCAAGTACAAGTGCTTGAACTAGCACTGTGTCTGTTTTTAATCTGCTGAGTCTTTCATCAGATAACAGACCAAGAAGCTTGGTGGCAGGAATTTGGGTTTTAGTCATGCTTTTGCTGTGTGATTGCAGTGAAACAGAGCTGAGCAAGTGGACTCTTGTGTGAATGCTGCTGCTGAATGGAGTTTTGTTAGCTTCTCCAGGTATGGCTCTTCTGATATCTCATGGGAATCATGGGGGAAGAGAGATGAATCTGAAGAGCTGTTGACATGAGGAGAAAATAAAGTTCTTGTATCTGTATAGTGATATTATTTTATTATTTATGTGGACCTAAAATGCAGCAATGATGGTGTCTTGGATGAATTGTTTCCAAACCAGCATAATTTGAACCCTGATTTGGGGAGTGGCAGTCAAAGCTGTGATGAACACCTTGGCCTTCTTTCTTTTCTCTTTTCTTCTTTTCTCCCTCTCCAAACCAGGGTATAATAGAAATGGGCTGAAAGTGCAATGTATTACATGTGCTCTATCCCATCTTGTGTGCTTGGTGGTTCATGCTGAGCTGTAGTAGGCCTCCTTGTGTGAGCAGGTCTCAGACTTGCTCTCCTTTGCTGGGATAGCAGGTGAGAGTTTTGCTGCACAAAAAGAAAACAAGAGACTCTCCCTTGCTGCTAGCTCTTGGGCGCTCTGAGGTGTTGGTCATCTGTGCACCAGGGATTCTTTGGCTGCTCAGGAATTTGTTTGAGCTGCAGAATGTGGGTGTGTAGGATGGAGGCCATATGTCAGAGCTCCTGGGTGGCCAGATGTGAGGCACAGCTGACCTAGCTGCACATGCTGAACCTCTCCAGCATGAAGCATGCAGCCCAATGCTTGTGACCAGCCTTTGTAAACTTGTGCTCAGCTCCAGGAGCCTCCTGTATCTCTGATTCCTGCCCATACCTTTCCAACTCATAACTCAACCCTGCTCCAGGGGAGGATCCCAAACAGGTCTCTACACTCTCCAACCCAAGATCCCAATCCCATGTGCTGCCCTATGCTTGGTTATCTGTCTATCCATCAGCTATGCCAGCTACAAAGGCCCCTGGAATAAGATGGTTTGGGGATGTGCTGCACTTGGAATATAATTAGTGTTGCTTCTCCTGGGGCTTCAAAGCAAGGAACAGTTTGTCCTCTGAGAATATAAAATATGTGTAAACATGACTGATACTTCATATTTAAAATGTGCTCTTTGAACTTGTTTCCCTCATCATCCCCTTCCCCCTCCCCCTTAAACTTTGGAGAGATCCTAGAATCATGACAAGAAATGAGAAAAAACAGTCTTTCATTATTAATTTATTGAGAAGCAAGAAGAGCACATAGCCTAAGTACAGAATGATTCACACATCACTTAAAAGACATTACAGAACAAAAAATTCCAGGTAGACTCCAAAAGACTAGGGTGATATGAATCCAGTGACAGGACATTGATCACTGGAAAAAAAGGCATGTTCATCCTATTTGCTTTTGTTCTGTGGTTATAACAAAAGCTGTGCTAGTGGAATCTCCAGATAGGCTCCAGAGAAGATTTAAGATGTTGAGCTCTGTAACTGCATAATATGTGATATATGTGAAAGTCATCTTTTAGCCTGTGTTAGAAATGGATACCTCCATAACTTACTGCAAAAAAGTGTTTAGGCTCTCGCCTGCTCTGCCTCATGCTATTTTCATCATAAGATGAGAGCGTTGGTATTGGATACTTTCTTCTTACAGCTGTATATATCAGAAGGAAAAAGTAGGCTACAGTGTACGTTTAGAGATAAAATTACCACTAGAGGATCTAGTAACTTCTTGAAAATAGCAAATTTTACAGAGGAACAGCATCAGAATCACCATGTGAGGATTATTTTCTTCAGAATCATTGTAGCATGCAAGCAGCCTGAATACTTGGCTTGAATAGTTTTGGTAGTCTGTAGCTTTCATGAAATTGGTTTGCTGCTAATAATAGTCTAAATAATTTTTCACAGTAAAATCGGCACAAGCGACAGTGACGTGATCTTGATTAGTCAGCTTTGCTGAAAGAGTGTAATCTCCCTGTATGAGACAAATGCAAAGCAAGAGATTAGCCCATCAGTAGTATATAACTGCTCAAGTGTCTGACTTCTCTTTCCGGAAACAGAAAAATGCTTTCCCCTTCAGGTTCCTCCAAAACCTTTCTGGTCCAAATGTTTCAGAGGTGGTAAAGGACATGCCCATGTTTTCTGCCAAAATACTCTCCTCAGAGATATCAATGCTGAGAGCACAAATTGAAAATTAAAACAGTGCAAGGGGAATGAAATGTTTTGCTGCGTGAACAATCCCTTAAAATCTGTGTAACTTCTCATGTTTCTTATGAGCAAGTACAATATGGCCTGTGCTGTTTAGCAACTGGAAAAAGAGGTGCTCAGTTCTCTGGCATGTCTCTTCCATGGATCTTGTTGTTCAGTGTTATTGATATGAATTTTTATAACAGAGCACATTGGGGGAAGTGTGTGTATAGATGACTCAATCTATGATGAATTCCTATATAATAAAAAAAGTAGTCTAATTTCCAATTGTGTAGTTGAAATTATGAATTCAGGCTTTGTGGAGAACTTATATCATTACAATGCAAAAAAATCTGAACCTTGAAGAAGCCGTGGCTATCTCGTATTGATCAAAATGGCTCTCTGCAGACACTTGGAGAAGCACTGGTCAGGGGAGGTGACAACGCTTATTTAACAGATTTGGAAGAAGAGGTGAACTAGATTTTATTCACTGTATATTGCTGGCACTGCACTAATTATTTTCATTTTTTTTTCCCGGGAGCACGGAGGGGAGCAAAATGTGGGGTGGGAGAGGTTGGCAGCAGTGACCTCCTGGCTTTGAACCACAGAGTGCTCTTGCCCTGTTTAGAGCCCTTCTGGTTGTGGAGTAGAATGAGGCATGGCTACAATGAGTCAGGTTTCTTGGCATTTGCCTTTTACAATGGGATTTCTAAAGCAATATCTGGCCTGTGTCCTCTTGAACAGAGAGGTTCAAGTTAAGAGTAAAATCTAAATTTAGAGAGAGGCCCAATGGCAACATGCTCTTGAGAATAGAGCCTGCTTGTAATTCCTGTGTGGACTGTGCAAACATCCCTCAAGCTTCTCGGATGAGGTTGTTCTTTGCAATGAACAGAAGACGATTGCTGTATGGTATAATTCCTTTTTGTCAGCATGGGAGGATGATGTTATTTGACTGATTGATTAATTAACAAAAGAGGCTTCCTATTCCCTTTCTCACAAGTACATTAACTCTCTAAAAGCTTACAGTTTAATTAATAATAAGGGACTTCATAATAACTAATTTCCATTGCTTATTAGTGATTAGATTTCTTTTTTCTCCTCAGAATAATTTTTTGCTTGTGGTGAAAAATTGTTATGAAAAGAGCCTTGGAGTTTCTGACTCCAGAAACTAGCTGAAAGTTCAACTAATTTGCTCAGAACTGGAGTTTTACTGGTCTATGTGCATATTTCTAGGACTTCTTCATGGTTTAAAGACCTATTCTCCTGTTTGTCTCGAGGCTTTACTACATAAGTATGTTAGTAAAGCTGCTCTTGGAGCAGGATGCTGATTGATGTGAGCTCAGGCACTCCTGTGTGAGACATCAAAAGACAGTGCTCAACACGGCCTCTCTAGGTATGGCCTTTAGGGAAGCAGGCTGGTTAGGGTGGGATAACAGCCTGCATAAAGGGGGTCCAGCTCCCTGTGTGAAAGCCTTGGGAAAATGAAGGTTGTGGTTGCTGCTATCACCAAGGGAAGATTGAGGCATATGAGATGGTAGTGCTTACAGAGGCTTGATCCTCCCAGAAGCCAGATATCCTTGTTATCGCCTCTGCAGGCCTTGGCAAGCCTGGTTCTTTGGGACTCATGTCTTTGTTCTGTATCCCTGTTCTGATCCTGTCTTCTTTTCCTGCCTGGAGCAATCCAGTGCTGAGCAGACCCCAAACCTCATCTTTGAGCCTCTGACATATGTTTTATGTCTGCTGCTGAAGAACTGAGAGCTCATGCTGTGCCTCTTTGAGTAAATCTAAGGAGTATTTGACTGACCACCTGAACTCTATGCTTTTGCAGTGGTGGCTGTGATCCTTTCTTTGCCACATTCTCAACAAGATGCCTTGATAATCAAAGACCTTGCCTTCTTCCCTTCAATCCAATCTCTTCATTGTATGTCTCTAAAAAATCCTGTGTTACCTACTGATCAAATATATCTCCATGCTGTGCCCAGTTAAGAGACTGGTGCATTCAGCATTTGGGATCTATCTTTCTTTGCAGTGTAATTTGGTTGAACTTCTAGGAGGAGACTTAGCTGTGTGTGGAGAAGGCTGCCAGTAAAAAGCATCTGCTATGGATGACCAGGAAATTCACAGCAGTGCCTAGAGTACTGCCTGTTTTCTTACTTTCTTAAGAAATTATTTTCTTATTTTAAGGCTCCATAAATCCAGAGAAAGTGTTCTTGGCCGAATAACTGGTACCTTCAGCTGCCACCTGGAAGACCTTGGTCTTTCTGCCTGACACCATGGATGTACAGTGGAACATGGTCAATTGCAATAGCTATCTAAACTGCCTTTATAGCCAAAGAGGATGAATGGGCCTCTCCAAATTGTTCAGTTCACTAAGGACTGAGCAAAATTGCAGCCTTGTTCTCTTGGGAGTCCTCTGGAACTGCTTGTTTTCTTGCTATTTTAAGAGTAAGAGAGGGGGAGTCTACTAAAGAACTCTATGGCTGTCTGACTTAATGCTGGTACAGGAGATCTGCTATCCTGAAAAAAACCTTTTGTCTCTGGATAGTAGTGCCTCTGTAACTCTTTATAAGCAAAGCCATTTAACTTCATATTGAAATTAAAGACATATAAAATTATTCATATAAATCACTATCAGATCCAGTGTGCCAGCTGGGGAAGCCTGGAATGTGCTGGTCTGGTTGCTGGTAGTTCTTTGACCATACCTCATCTGGAAAGCCCTTCTGCTTGGGAACACAGCTGTGACCAACTTACCTGAGGGATTTCTTTGATTCCCAGTGTGACTGGTCCTTCATAGTAGAAGTGTTCTGGAAAGCAACAATGGTGGTGGATGATTAGACATGCAGCACATGAAGGAAAGAGGCAGCTGATCATAGATGCTTTTTTTTATAATGGCATTTCAAAGCCTCCAGTGACAAGTATTATGGAATTGCAGAATGCTCCACACACAGTGTTGCAACAGCCTTCTTGAGGGAAATATCAGGATGTGTACTTCCTTAAGGGGAAAGCAAGGCAGAGATTGGGCTCAAGGAGCATCTGCAACCCATCTGAATGGAAAAGGGGGGGCGTGTCTTTGCACAGCCAGGTGGGTGTTCCTGTGTTGTCATGCATCCTGCAAATGAAAGGGGATGGGGGAACTGCCAGACTCAAGTCCTTTAGCAGGAACTATTAAACACCTGCAGTTGCAGTAGTCGAACTGTACTGTTTTGGTAACTTTCAGAAAAACCTATCTGAGCTGAGTGTTTGTGTAGGTGTGGACTTCTGACTGCTTGCTGAACATGACTTTAAAGTAATAAGAACATGTCTATCTCTCTGCTGAGGGAGTGTTCATCTAGAAGTTACATGAGGTATTAAAGTCATTGCAAGTTGTGTTGGTGACTGGAATAGAGCCTGGGAGTTCCACCTTCCAATCCTCATCTCCCTAATCGTGCGAGGCATGCCTGCTCTTGGCTGTTGAAGAAAGGGCAACTTTGGCATTAATGGAGAGAATTAGCAAGCTGTTCTGCAGTTCCTCCTACTTTTTCGTAGCTTACTGGGCCAAACTGTGCAGACTTGACTGAAAATAAAACTTGTAGATGTTTCAGAATTTCTTGCACAACTTGCCCCACACAAGTCATGGAAAAGTCTAAGAACTGTTTAAGGATTCTCTTTTGTAGGTGTCATGAAATATTCTTTGACAGTGACAGAGGAGTAAGTGTTTCATCATGTTTATATGAGTGTATGTGCTGGCATTTTGATGCTTGTCACTTCTAGAGAGTTGTTTTAGTCTAGTCTCACTGTTGGTTCAAACTGTTTCTTGTGAAAGGTTAGATAAAAGCATCTTTAGGTTGTACAGTCCATCTCACCATGCATGGACTTGGAAAACAGTCCACAAAAGTTCTTCCCAGACATGATATTAAATGTTAGTCTTGTAACAAAATTATATGAAAGAATCATGACAATAAGATAAACAAGAAAAAGGAGAAACCTGAGATATCACCAATGTTCTACACCTTTGCATTAATGAGAAGTTTGTTTAGTAGAAAGCCCTGAAGATCCTGGGAGGTGGAGAAGATGCAAAACAACTCAGTGTTGCCCTAAAAAACCTAATCCCAAAACAGAGAACAGAGTAAGTATGTCTTGGCTTGTCAATCTCAAACTGATCAACTATGCTACAGAAATTCTACTGTGCTGATTCCCCTCTGCATCTCTGGCTAATTCAGGTGGACACCAAGGAGTCTTGTTGTTTTCAGAGAGCAGTCACCATCTCAGCTTGCTTCTGTGCACAAAGCAAGAGCTCAGGAGTCTGACACATCTCCACTGCAGAGAGCGATGACTCAAAAATTTTAAAAATACAGTACAGCCCACCTCTTGGTTCACAGCTTTAATAGAGTCTAAATGGGAATTAAAGGCATTGCAGACTGAATAACTTGGGTGATGAGTGACTCCCCTGAGACTTGAGCTGTGCGTGTTGATATGAGCTAAGGCATATTGGGTCCCCCTCAGGGTGGTGTGGACCATGCAGTGGTGGAGCTCATGCTTTGTGTGTCCTTTTGTTCAGTAAAGAGCCTCATAGGACTACCTTTTCCTCAGTCAGCTCACAGCCTAGCAAATCTTGGATGACAGCAGAGGGGAGTGGAGAGGAAACTGGCCTGTGAACAATCACCCTGCCCCAAAGTCCTTCTGCACAGGGACATGGAAGCTTCTCTTGGATCATGTGGCTTGTTAGGATCTCATCTAGGCTCTCAGAAAGCCATCCAGAATCTAAAAACATAGATGCAGCATTCAGGCTCTGCAAAGCCTGTATTTTAAAATGAAGTAGGTGTCATCAGGCCATAAATTTGCTTCTGAAATGATGGCAATGCTAATCTCTCATCCAGTGTAGGTAGAAGCTATTTTTCCCCACACACTTCACTGTGATAAAGTAACTAGATGAATGCAGTCTCAGGGCTCTGCCTCAGCCTACTCTGAGAAGTTTTCCTTGATTGCTCCGATGTGTTGTAGCCATGCCTTTGCTCAGTTATCAAAGAAATCACTGTCATGGGCTATATTACCTTCTAGGGAGCCTTCAACTGCAGAGCAGCAGGTGCTGTGTGTCCAGTTTGAGGTCCACATTTACTGCTTAATGCTTCAGCTTTACCCTTATTTAGCTCTTTCTAACCAGGGGTCTTGAAGTGGTTCACAGCTGAGTCATATGGAGCTACTGGGGAGAGTCCAGTGAAAGGCCACTGATATGATTAAGGAACTAGAACATCTCTTCAGTGAGGAGAGACTGAATGAGCTGTGACTGTTCAGCCTAGAGAACAAAAGCATTAGGGGACATCAATATGTACAAATACCTGAAGTGGGATTGTAAAGAATATGGAGCCAGGCTCTCTCAACTGGTGCTTAGTGGCAGGGCAAAGAGGCACTGGGCACAAACTAAAACACAGGAGGTTTCTCCTGAACATCAGGAAAGACTTTTTTTACTGTGAGAGTGACTGAGCACTGGCAGAGCTTGCCTAGAGAGGTTGTAGAGCATTCATCCTTGGATAAATCTAAAAACCTTGCCCTGGACATGGTGATGGGCAACTGGCTGTCAGATGACCCTGCCTGAGGTAGATGGAACTGGATTAAATGATCTTCAAGTGTCCTTTCCAACCTCAGCAATTCCGTGGTTCTGTAATCAGTCCTTTGGAAAACTCCATTGACTTTCCTTACTTCAATGGGGAGGGGGAAACTATGCTGCTTTGAAAGTATGTCCTTATAGGAAAGCAAGGGCAGCTTTCATTTTCAGCTAGTTGAGACCTGTCAGGAAATACTCTGGATTCATAAATCTGCTGAATTTTATCATTCATATTCACTTTGGACCATGGAAACCTCCTCAGTGGATCAGGCTTTTCAGAGACCATTCAGTGTTCCAGTTGCATGAGGATTTCTGCTATAATTCCAGAAGTGTAAACATCCTCCAAGGCTTGAAGGACTGCAGTTTATCACAGCATCCTTCGTATGCATTTTTTCTCCATATATTCATACATTTTTACATTCCTCCATTGAAAGAGGATGAACACATCTGCAGTAAGCGTAACTGTCACAAACACTGAGCCTATCTCATTGAAAGAATTCTGTGGTCTTCCTAGAGAAAAGCCCAAATGTGGTTGCAAAAAATGCTCACATATTTGGAAGAGCATAAACCACAAGAACATTTTTCCAATTAAATATTACCCTTTTTCTTTTTTAAACTGCTGGTAATTTATGGTACCTGTCAGGCATGCTATCGTCAGTGATGTGCTTTCAGCCCTTTTTCTTATAGATTGATCTGAAGGCGACTTCTGTAGCGTAGCCTAGAAAATATTTCTAATGTACCACCGAATCAAGATGATACTACTATATTTTTTGTAGGAGCTTTTCACTGTTGTTTTTACCAAAAGTAACTTAGTAGTTTTCATTGCTAGTGAGAAGGCCTTTTAGTAGTTTTCATTGCTAGTGAGAAGGCCTTTAGTAGCTTCCAGTCTGAAGCAGAGCTTTCAAATGTGTAAGTAAGAACTTCCTGAGGATTACTTCAAATTACTAGTTATCATTTATCATGAAGATGCCTCTCCTTCCTGACTAAACACCTATAATGAAATTCTCACTCCTCTTTCTCAAATCTTCCTTTCACTGAAAATCTTTATGCGTTCTCACACTCTTGTACTATATAAAGGCCCTGTACATCTGCACCCACCTCTTCCTTTTTCTATGTTTTAAATATTTTTAGAACTTCAATGCTCCATGTTGGAGTTCTTCTAGGACACGATCTTGCACCCATGCAACTGACACAGCTTCTGTGGGTGCTGTGGATGTAGGAATGATGTGAATAACTGCCAGCTATAGATACATAGTTGAGTGGGAAAAACATGTATCAATACATAGCCAGGTGAGAAACATTTGCTCTTTTTACTGGTGAGGAAAAGGTGACATGAAGGGACTAAGCAAGATGGCATCAGCCCAAAGACCTAGCTTTGTGGGATAGCTGCTTTCTCAGAAACAGCTACCTACATTCTCAATGGAATAGCCAGTTTTTTAACTCATGTTATGTTCTCTACTTTTATTCACGAATACTATTTTAGAAACTTGCTCACTGTAACACCTCCCAAAAGGGACAATAATGTAAAGAATGGAGGTCTGAAGAAAGGTGGGGGTTTCTCTATGGTTTGGGAGTGTGCACAAGGAATTGTGCAAGTGCTCTGATGGTGCCTTTGTCAGTTGAGCCTGACAGAAAATTTGCACAAGATGTAGCTATCTTTTTGTCAGGTAGCTTTGTTTAAGCCTGCAAGTTGTGGTTGGCACATTGCTTAATGTTACCCTGGTAGGTCCTCTACTCTGATTTTAGTGACTGCATTGGGAAATCTGTTAAATCTTATGTAACTGTTTTCTTTGGAGGAAATGGGGAATAACCAGCACTTTCTACCGAAAAAGAGGAAGGCCTGAGTTCATGTTATACCACAAAGAATTAAGCAATCTTGTTGCTATTGTCCCTAAATAGACAATGGCAAATTTCCTCACAAACTTTGAGCTAACAACTTCACAGCAGACATATAGCGCAAAGAAAAAGATCTTGGAATCCTATTTATGAGTCTGAGTGAGCAGTGCCAGACATGACCTTTGCTTAAAAAAAATAGTAAGTACTATATGATTATGATGAACATGAAACCTCCAGCTATATTAGGTCTTTCCAGCACAGAGAGTATTTCCGATCATGAAAAAACTGTAGCATTATAGAAGAGCAAATATAAATAAAGAAAAAAAGAAAACTTTCCTCAAACACCTAAGACTTTGCCACATCCGGCTCTTATAAGTCTTTTTTTCTTGTAACTTCTTCTCTGCTTTTCCCCACCAGTGAGTGGATCAACAAAACCTGTAGAAGGATGATGTTTAGTCTAATTTTGTGAGAGGGAGGAGCAGGCAATTTTTGGCCTCCTTGCGAAAGGCAAGCAAATTCTATGTGAAACTATATTTAAACTCAGGTCAGGTCTGGCCAGATGTTGGAAATGTTGCCCATACAGGAGGGAAAAAGAGGCTCTCCATGAAAAGCTTCAGTCGAAAGGGCTCTTTGCTCTCCTGTGTCTTAGTAGCCTGCATACTTGGCCATTCACATGTTGTCCTTCCTGCATAGGCATTAGGTCAGATTTACAGCTGTGGTAATGTGGTAAATTATGCCTGAAGTGCTTTAAATTGGTCTTCAGCTCAATTCTGTGTCCTAAAACATGGGTTAGATTCAACTGTCAACTAATTAAGAAATACCACATTTTCAGTTTGAACCTGTCTGAGAAAGTTCACTTCTTTCCCACTGTGACTTAATTACTAAATAAAAACAGCTACTGAACGAGAGGGTGTATATTAAAAAGTGCATGGCAGAGGTCTTTACACTAAAATAGGGATGCTTCTAAATGAAGATATATAGTATTATTTAAACAACCAACTATGTGTTTATATCATAATGTACTTCAATTAGCAGAAACAATTGCCTGTC
Source organism: Oreocharis arfaki (assembly GCA_013398015.1). Taxonomy (NCBI): domain Eukaryota; kingdom Metazoa; phylum Chordata; class Aves; order Passeriformes; family Paramythiidae; genus Oreocharis; species Oreocharis arfaki. The sequence goes on from VZRR01000356.1 coordinate 135,723, forward strand.
AGTTTAAGATTAAGAGACTTGGAAACCCCAGGAGGTTATGGCTTTGTAGCTTAATGTGTGAGTAGCAGTTTGTGCTCAGCTCAGGACTGACTCTCCTTCTCCTTAATGTATTCACTAAAGGATGTTATTTAGTACTTCATCAGAATGAGATAATTTTTCATTAGGTCTGTGGGTGGGTTTTTCCGCTTGTAATTCAATACACAATTGAAGAAACTTCTGAATTTAATTTTTTTGTCTATCTGGCTTACAGGATTTACATAATTGGTTGCTCATGCAGCATTTCTCTATTATTCTTTGTGATAGTTTTGTGCAGTGTGAAATGTCTCAGTAATTTTCCAGGGGCTGTCTTAGCAGTAGTGCTGTGCATGGTGTAGCCCTTGCGCATGAGTAATGGCAGTTTATCAGCTTGAAAATGCAAGTGAATGGAAGGAAAGCAGAGCTTCTGTAACTAACTGATGCTCTAACAACTCAAACTTCTCTGTGGGTCTACCTCTTTTTTATAAAATCAGACTAAAGAGATGATCATGATGTAAGAGGAATTTTAAAATTACTGGATGTGTGGCTACTGCAGTCCAGAAGCATGACCATAGCTCTTCCAGACATGGCACAGCTAACTCGGCACTACCTGGCCTGGGTTGTGGCAGAAGGGGCCTTGAGGTGCCCAGGCTCACCTGGGCCCAAAGATGCCTGTTTTCTGGGGCAGCTAACAGCACTCTAAACCAACTAGAGCAAGCCTTCACCAGCTGTCATTGTGACTGGCGTGAGCTGAATTCATCTGACTGCTGCATAGGCACATGTTGGACAGAAACAAGATGCAAACCATAGATGGTAGCAAATACTATCTTGTTCCAAATATCCTTATTCAAGCATATTGCCTCATAAAGTGATTAAAGAATTGCCTTTAAGGACAGGAAGTGTGACTTGCTTAATAGTGAAAAGCATGTTCCAAACGTGTTTGTTTGCTCAGACATTTCTTTTACAGAACTAACCTTTGTTTTTGTCATACTTCTTGCTCACATGACAACCACGTGCCTCTAAATAGGGCTTATGAAGCTCTCTGCTCTTGGATGGGGGTCACATAACCACAGTTATTTTTAATGGACTTGAAATCCCGTGTGCGTGCAATATTCTGTGATTAACAGTAAGGCAAACAAACAGGTTGGGGGAAAAAGCAGGCCCTTAAATTAAAATGTCTCTGTCCTACTGTGCTCCTGTCACCCATTAACACACTGGTGAAGTAAACAGAACATTACGATGTATTGGTGCAGTCAGCAGCACAGCAGGTGCATCCTGCTTGGAGTATTCAGTAGCCATCAAACACTCAGAGTGCTACCTAAATTACCTCCTTTCTTCATTCCGCAGAACATAGGCTTAGAGTGACCCGGCCCACAAAGTGTCTCTGAGTAGGTTAAGACAGTCTTTCCATTTATGATCATGTCCAGCTTGACATAGAGTTCCTTGATGCTGTGTCCTACACACAAAGCAGAAAAGAGAGCTCAGAGAAAGTGTAAGGGTAAACAGGTTTATTACTTTATTTTAAAAAAGATTCTACTTTTTCCCTCCCTGCTGTTTGAGCCATTAGATGTTCTCTGTTCATTGAGGACTCCTGATACGTAGAAATCCATTCTTTAGGAACAGGTCTGTAGGCCCTTCAAGGTCTATGACAGGAGACATAATAGCAGTAATCTTGATTGTTAAATAAACTATGCCCATGACCATATGCTGACTCTGAGGTCAAACAGCATAGCCAGTCTCACGTCCTTATATCTAAACTTTCCTTGTATTCTTAGCAGAGGGATCATATCCGATGGGCCCCTGGGAGCAACCAGTAACTGCCGCCTGGGAAAACAGTAGCTGGTCTGAGCCAAACATGTGCCAGGGACCAGCACAGCAGCTTGGCAGTGCTAGGAGGTTGCCTGCTTGTGCCTGGCTTGCTGATACAGGTAGAGCCAGTGAGGCTACTGGATTTAGATGGAGGTCTTGTACTCTGACTTATGGGAAAAGTATTTGCAAATGCCTGTAATGTTATATTTGCAGGCTTGTTTACCATTGCAGCCACCTGAAAACTGATGCTCCCTGGACAAATGGGCAGCATATCTCACAGGAAGGAAGAGTTTTTGCATGTAAGGAAGCATTGCCAGGTGTTAAAAGACACTTGGCATGCAAACTGATTTTCAGCACCGAGAGCGTACAACAGCACTTTCATATTTATGCTCTGGTAATAGACGATCTGGGTGAGCTTGGGGCCAACAGGTTTGCAAGAGGTGGCTTTCCTGTGAAAGAGTCACAAAGCAAGCTATGGCTAATGTTAAACGGTGTACTCAGTTTTTACCTTTTATTGCTGATCAGTCAGGTGCTGAAGGGTATAATTTTAGCTAGTGCAGGTGGCAAACTGATTGCATGACTGTCACCTCAGGCCAGCACTTTCCCAGTACGCTTCTCTGTACGCCCAGGAGGGACAGAGGGGTGTCCCCACGTTGCTTTGTGGGAGTTCATTCAGTCTCCTGCCTGCAAGGGTCCCAGCTTTGGCCCTTTGGTGAGCACTGCTCGTGTTGACATGAGAGTGTAGGTGCTGTAGCTCTCTCATTCAACAAGACTCTCCTCAGGAGACTTAGCTATGAAGATGATAAGCTCTAGAGCAACACCTTCCCCCCCGGCTCTGCATATGTACAAATGAAGAGCAGAATGGGGGCTGAGGGCTGATAATGACCTGTTTAGGGTGACACATGTAGTCTGAGGCCGAGCTGATAACAGAACTGACATTTTTGTAACCCTGCACAGGTTTTGAAATTTCTAAGAAATGAAGCCCATTCATATTTTACAGGAGATTGTCACCCTTGCTTACTTCTTAATACCAGAACTCACACATGAATTAACTGTGTACAGCGTGAGAAAATAGCAATTCACTTACTTAGGACCACTGCAGCTCTGATGTTAAAGGTGTGGGTTGCGATATCAGAACAACGGTCAATGCTGAAAGCAAAATCTTGCTGGGGGTCTGTTTGAAGACACAAAGCAGTGGGTTACAAGTCGTATCTTCAATGAGATACTGACTGTATAGGAAAAAACAATAAAATACAGAAGTGTTATAGAAAACAGGTTACATAATCCTTAAAAGTTCTCCAAGAAGTTCTCAAAGCTCCCATACCCCATGTTCAATAGCTGCTTCTATCCTTCCTGCCCCTTCGGTCTGAAGCACACTCAGATGATAACCTCTGTGAGGCCAGAATCTACTGTGTAGGAAAATGAAGCAAGTTCCCCACAGTGGTGGGTCGTCAATACTTATTCAGTGGTGAAGTCTCAGCACAACTGCTCTTCCCTGACTCTGCACATTGCCATTCCTTCCTCAGCACTGATGAGCAATTGGTCATGAAGATGTTTTTTAATTAATTTGTATCACAAGATGGCTTGGTGAAGCTGACTAGGAAACAGAATTCTGGAGTGGGATGGAGAGTCCAAAACTGAAAATAAAATTGTGTTAATTGAGACGCTACAGTACTTTTTGCTGGGTCCATCATCCTGTGATATTTCTAAGCCAGAAAATATGCTACACTTCTCATTTTCTGGGGGACTTTAACAGAGCTGTGGGGCCAAAGGGAGCCCTTTGACTGACGATTGTCATGAATGTGATTCTTTCCAGTTCCTACTGTATCCCTTTCTCTGCGAAAACTCTAAAACTCTTGTAAAAACATAATTGTTTTCCTACTCCTTCCACCTTCTTCGTTGCTAGCCTCCGTGAGACTTGATGCTGTGCCTGAAGGCATGCTGACGTGTCAGTCTCTGGTGACAGGCAGCAGCAACCACTGACAGTTCAGCTGCCACAACCAATAGAATGTGCAAGTGTTTTCCAAAGCTGTGGCAGGAGAGGAAAGACTTGGCCAGTTTGGAAAATCACCTTGAGCCTCAAAGCTTGCTTTAGGCATAGTTTTGTCCCTCATTATGGCTTTCCAGCCAGCCTGTACATCCAACATGGTTCTCTGTGGAAAAAAAAGAAGCAACTGTGGCATGTGCAGAAGCAGCCATAGGCTCCTTGGTTTACACAGATCTGGTAGTGACAAATATAGACTTGGGAACAGAGTTCTGTTTCTAAATTATTGTTGCTTGAGCTAATCTTCTCACTGAGTTGAAAATAACAGGTTGGGAGGATTTTCTTTTGATGCTGTGGTGAAACTTGAGTCACGAGCATCCTCTGTGAGGCTGAGCCAGCATTCCCATAGTCTAACCCTGTTTTTGCAGCAGTGCCCCACAGCTGTAGCAGCTGGCAAACAGCAGCCTGTGTGGCCAAAACCTGATTGCTTAAAGGGGATCACAGAATGAATGAAAGTGTTGAGAGGACCTGGAGGGCTTTAACTAACCCAGGCTTTGTGAGCCCACAAGCTATCAGTGTGGTCTAAAAGGAGTGCCTGAGCCCTAAATTCTGGTAAATTAAAATAACTGTTCAAAGGAGGGAGATAAAAGACACTAGTATTTCCCACAGCTTTGTGTCCCTGTGCTGGATTTTTTCCTCCACACCACTAGAGCAGTCTCTGCACAATCTGCCTGGGACAGAAAGTTTGTGCCTGGAGTTGTTTATCAAAAGTGACCAGAGCCAGAGGGCTGTCTTTCCTCTTTTTTCTTATTCCTGTCAGTTCCAACCTCGTTTCTGCAGCTTCAGAAGCTGTTGGAATCGGTTGGAAGAGCAGTTTCCTGCTACAGCTGGAAAGCACATCAAACTTCTCTTTTCTCCAGGACCGTTACTCCTGCTTCCCCTCTGGTTTCTACCATCTCTCAGGGCTTGGTTTCCTCTTGCCTCTGGACTTCTGCTAGAGCCTCTCTTGTTTCTGTTTTGTGTGTGGTGCGGTGATAAGGTTTAGGAAGCAGCTGCTCAGATTCAGAGCAATTTGGGCATCGATGCTTACAAACAGTGCTGGTTGTCAAGTTACTAAAATTGTTGGTTCTGCAGTTTCCAGAGGGAGTTATGGTCAAACATGGCACTGGAACATACATGACGATCTTTGTTTTTCGAAGAGACTAGGCTGCACTTTAATGAACAAGTTAAATCATGACGTTAGGGCTAGAAATTGAACTTTTAGTTTAAAATTGCTCATCAGTAACTGAGTGAAAAGGGTATGTTCATGAAACCAAGCTTTTCTGGAAAGCTTGGGCTTCATACAATGACCCTGGATCTCAGGGTTATTTTAGTCTGGATGTCTGTTTATTTCTATGGGTTGAGCTCTTTTGACAGATGACACATTTCATAGAGCATTGTAGCCATGGCTGTCTTTTACTGCACTGCCAGTGATGCAGCATAGGATCCTGACATATCCAGGAGGTGTTGTCTGGTCCCCAGAGAGTGTGGAAGCACTCACATCAGAAATTCCAGCAAAATTTGTGAATAGGAGCACTTGGATTTTTTGTTGTTACTCTGTTGCTGAGAAATGTAAAATCTTCCACTGCCAAAAGAACCCCCCATTAATTTTCTGACCATCCCTGTAGAAATTCCTGCCTAGACTTTGCAATCCAACTTTGCGATCTTAGATACTGTGGCATATATGGTGGCCTCCTGCTGAAATCAATTGAAAGGATGGCTGTTTTGCTAAAGCTGTGGTGTCAGGGACCCTGGATTCCCAAACAGGTAGGGAGAAAGGTTGCTACTAAAACGAAATTAATGAAAATAGTGGGGTTTAGCCACTTGATAAGTGAAGAAGTCTGTAAATTCAGCTGGGCTTTATGCACTAAGGGATTGTGCCATACCCCTCTTTCCTTAAATCGCGAGGAGTCCCTCCTGTGGCAAAGGCACCTCAAGGCAATTGCCATTTTTGTTTTTCATCTCAGATGTAGACTGTGAGTCATTGCGTGTCTCCTATGGAGATTTAATACTTATTCTTCCTTGTTTGCCTCAATCTGAAGTGAGCTGGTTAGACTGAAAAAAATACATGTTATGTCTTTCACATGTGCAGAGCAATAACATTTACTGTTAGATCTCTAAAATACGTGGGGCTGCCCTTCAGCCTTCCACTTCCCTGCAACGTTTCATGGTGCACAGTACTGTACGTTCCCAGACTTCCCTCCACCTACTCGCTTCAATCTGCTCCCTCTTCCATAATTAAAGCTAGAAACTCTTTAACTGGTTGCAGAATTTTGCTTTTCCAGTTCAGCTTTGATATATCACCAACACTCATAATGTTGTTGGAAATTTTGCAAACACATTGAGGTTTATCAGTAAAAATCTGCTTACTGAGGGGGAAAAGGGCATCTTTTGTGTATTTAGTGAGAAGGACTTGGGCTGCAACACATTTGCAGCTAGCAGGAAGGTGTCTGGGAGCAAGATTTTGACTCAAGTTTCTCTCTAGACAGTTCTAAATCTTTCGGGCAACTGCTCTGGAAAAGGGGAAAGTCTTTGGCTTTTGTAAACAATCAGTACACGCCAAGATCTTCCAGACATGTTATTTGAACCTGATGCTGTGGCTGATGCTGAGCTCCCAATTGTATCTAGCACTGAAGACTGGCTTCTGTAGTACAATCCTGCTTTGTGAGAGGTGAATTTGGGATGTGCCTGGCCTCTTGCCACCGATCACCCCTTACATGGTTTAGCATCAGCTGAGCCCATGCATACCAATGCCCGTTTCACGCTTACCCAAGTACCCTGGTGGGGATTTGTTGCTATATTGACTTGGGATATGCTTTTCCATGTGCACTGGCACCACAGTGCAAGATTTCAGCCTGACTTACTGTTTCAAGGTGCTCACAGTGATGGGTTTGGCTGGGTTTTTCTTAGAAGACTGAGCAGGTGTGTGTAATACAGCCTAGAAGCTCAGATGAGTTCCTGAGCTTTTCTTTCTTGAGTTGTTTTCCCCTGCTTTTGTCTTGGCAGCAGGTTCCTAGGTAAATTAGCTCAGACATATTTACAGCAGTGTAACCTCAGTGACAAGGACAACAGATGGGAACTCCCCTTTGTGCCCCGGTTACTGCAGTTGTGGGGCCAGTGGCTCCTGCCTCTGCTGAGCGTGGGTGTGCACAAAGGCACAGGGCTGTGAGCTGGGGCTATCCTTACAGCCTCCTCTGAGGGGATCTCCAGAGCACAGGATGAAGCAGACAGCTGGGAATGACAATGTGCTAACCCACTGTGGCTATGTCCCTCAGAGCCTGAGCTGCTAGATGACTAACTGGGCATTACAGAAACTGCATGGACAGATGGGAAGCACCTGTTCTAGGAATTTTGCTGTGCTGGTGTACAACAGCCTCTGTCTTTTTTTCTTCTCTCTCCCTCCCCCCATCTTTTTAACTATCCTCTACTGGCTTCACTCTCATCTGAATCTGCTCTAAAATCACATTGTTTCCATATGAGCATGAAAATCAGTGGTATGAGTGAATAGCAGCAGCAAGCAGATGAGCTTTGCTTGTAAAAGTCCACATCTGTAAGCCTTGGAGTGGTAAGAGGACCCTCCAAACCGGTAAGCTTTGGGTATTTCAAAATAATACTTTTAGGAGCAGATAAGGCACAGACTTGAATGAAATGGCATAACTGCAGTTGGTCAGGGTCATATAAGGACAAGCTGGTGCTAGAGGAGATGGAAATTAGCACAAGGAAGAAACATTTAGCAATTACCCAATACTACTCACCTTCAAAGCTCTTAATAAAATTAAATCATTAGCCTTTACAACATTCAAGGTGATGAAGGGAGAGGGAAAGAATGAGGAACTGTTTGGGATTTCAGACTTTATGTATTTGTTCAACAATTTCCCTTTAATGTCTATTTAAATAAATTAACCTGAATGCTCAAGGTTATATTTGACACCGGAATCTACTTAGAAGGTACTGAGGAAGAGGCATCAGGTGAATTAGCAGCTCTCCGGTTATGCATCTACATTTCCCTGAGCACCTTCAGTTTAATGAACTTCCCTTTGGGCCTGCCTTCACTGCATGCCACCGCCACATCCAGACGTGTCTGGGAGGGGCAGAGTGACCTTCTGTTCAGAGGAGAGCAGAATAATTGTGAGACTCACACTGGCTGTGCCTACTTTATCATGAGACTACTTCATCCCAAGACATTTGCCTTAGCCATGAGCAGCTCCAGGCTTTTGCCTAGTTAAGACACTCACTCTGGCCTCATTTGCGGAAGTCACTGGGTGTTTTATCACCTGAACTTTTCTGGCTTGCTTGGGCAACATAGAGGAGAAGGAATAGGAAAGGTTAGAGTTTGCGTATCCTTAATGTCCTGGGGTTACATACTGTGGGAATTCCCCTTTGCAAACAGTGCTATCAAATTGTGGTCTCTGAGGTTGCTTAAACCCAAACCTCCAAAGCTTCTGGAGATTTCTAATGGAGTGAATAACTGCTTCCTTTCTGATAAAACATACGTGGCTGTAGAGGGAAGCCTGAAGATTTGGTTTCAATATAATTTATAAGCTAAAAAAGCCCAGGACATGGGCAAAAGAAAATTAGAATATGATTTTAAAAAAGTGTTTATGCAAGTTAAGTAATTTCCAGTCCTCTCTCAAGAATACTGAACACTTGTAATGCATAGAGCAGTTATATATGTCTTGGTTAGATTAAGGCACAGGCATTTCTGGCTGGTGCTTATGGCCTTAGTTTTGGAGCAAGGTGATTTCAGTGTCTTACAAAATTAGTTTAAATAAAAGACAAAGATTTTGTCTCTTGCTATTTCAAATAAAACTCATTGCTGAGTATAACTGATGTCCAAATGTGCAAATACTCAGTAACTCAGTAACTCAGAAGGCTTCTCCAAATGTCAGGTGGAGAAGGGAGGAAGAGATTTGCTGGCTTCAGACTGATGTGATGAGGTGGAGGGAAGCCCCTGTAAAGACAGAAGGTGTGAGGGGCTCTCTGCAGCTGCAGGGCTGTGTTTGGGGATAAGGGTGTCATTACCATGTATAAAGCAGCCTTTCAAAGACATACTCTGAGTCTCCCTGCCTTTTCCTGCCTGCACTACCTTTCCTGAGAGCAGGCTTGTTAGAGCTGTTGGCCGAGGCTTGAGGGGAGGCTCAGTGTCTGGAGGTTCTTGGAGCCTTTCTTTGCTTTTGCCAGAGGTGGTATTTGGAAAGGGGGGTTTCTGTGCTTTGTGTGGTACGACAAAGCTTTATCCAAGCCTATTTAAGAGGACAAAACTGAAAGATGCAGGCTTTGAGAGATAGCACATATAGATCTGTACTTGATAATCCTGATTTGTCCTAGTTAGCTTGAGAAAGGCAGACAGGGCAGGCTTCAGCTACAGCAGTAGCTGTACAGAAAATACTGCATTAATTTGGGCCCAGCAGGGACTGTATTAGAGAGAGAAAGTCTTTGTTCTTCTGTTGGTAAGAAAACACCATGCACTGCATGGATAAGACGCTTACAGTAACTGCCTGTATTCCTAATCAGAGCTGTCTCTTCCCTCTTCCCTGTGTTTTGGTTTTCTTTAATAATTTTTTCATACTGCCCTACTTGAGACTGAGATCTCTGGACATCGGTGCTTGCCAGAATGACTGGGGATTCACAACAGACTTTCAGACTTGTGTCAGAAATAGAACCAAACGTTGCTGTAAACTGCCCTGCTGTCAGACACATGCCATGCTCTGGGATAGCAGCTACACCGCTGATTATACAGAACAGTAATCAGCAGCATATAAATGGGCTAAATGTTCCCATTTTCCCAGGATGGGTTTAAATCCACCACAGGAGCATGGCAGTAAGCTACAGTTGGAATGGCATGCTCCCTTTGCTGAGGTTCCCACCTGCCTGATCACCACTGGATCATTTGACAGGAGCCATCCATCTTCAGGTGAAGAGGAAACTGAAGCATTGAATTAATTTGTGGTAGTTTTCAAAATGCTAGCTTTTGGAAACTAGAAGCTCTCCTGAGTCTAAAAGCAGCATCTGGAACCGATCAAAGGGTTTTGATTTGGTACATGGTGAATCTGTAAAGGGTATTTGGACATCTTGTCCCTGATGGCCACTGTTTCTCCCTAGTTCTAGGTTGCTTCCTCAAAGTTGGTGCAGTGACACCAACACACAACAATGCTGAAGTAGTTTTGTCATTTTTGAGGTGTTAATTTTTCTTAGAATATTTTGGGTATTTTTCCTGATGGATATTAAATTGCTGTGAGCACCTGATCTCCTGCCTCTATTTGCTTTGCTAAACTGTAAGCATAGTGGGGTTCAGAGATATTTTGGGGCCTTGATGACAGCTCTAGATGAGATGATGTGGCAATGTCAAGACAGTGTAGCAATGTTTTATTGCTTAGAGGCTTACAGAGAAAGCTTTGCATAGGAGCACTTATTATCAGCTGTGGTTTGTTCTTGCTCCTGACTTTATGCAGTTAATGTGCCTTTTGATAATTTCTGCTTTATGTAATATGGGAGCTAATCTCAAATTTTTATCAAATTGTGAAAATGGCTGCAACTCACCTGTTTAGTGTATCAGAGTGCTCCCTCCATAGACACAGATTCAGTATACAACAGCAAATGACAGTATTACCCTGCCCACAGTATTTCTTGACTAATGTAATATACCATTTTTTAGGTATGTCTCTCCTGTGTTTTCAAAGGGGAGAACATGTTTTTATATGGCTTGCCTTCTGAACTGTTCCCACTCATCCTTACATTCACTTTAGTGACTCAGTGGCTACAGCGACCAAAGAGGTGGCAAAAGTCAGCAGGTGAAAAACATGCCAACCAGTTTAGATTTATCAGCTGGAGGTAAGGAGAGGCCATCACACATAAACCACCATCTTTTGTAGTCCATGGTGCAGGACCTTAATTGATGTGGTGAAGAATTTGGCACTGTGAGGAAACCACTGAGAACTAAATTAGATGGGGAAATTTAAAGCCTAGTGGGAGAAGTTCAGGCGAGGTTAATTCTCTCCACTACTAGTCTCACTGAAAGCATTAATATTGATTTTACTGAAAGATTTAAAGTCTAGGTTCCGAATATAATGTTTTTGCCAGAGTACCTTGGAGGTATGAAACTGTCTCCTGCTCCTGTTTGCCATTTACATTTTAAACCTTACTAAGTACTCTCTGCCCCAGAAAGAAGGGTAAAATGATGTTCAGAACCACCTCAAGAGTTCACATAGCAAAAGAAAGTTTAAATCCTCTAATGAGATAAGGAGAATGAAATAGATGAGATAGTTTTAATTCATGGGGGGACCGAAATTTTAAAAGAAGATTTGCATGTGCACTCATAACTATGCTACCTTGATTCTCATGATAGTTTCAGTTTGTTAGGATCTGGTGCCAGAAATATACATGTACACATCTGGTCTTCCCCTTGGAATAAGTAAGTTATACCAGATGAGTACAACAGCAAAGCTGTGACAGTAGGATGGCTTGGACAGAGTAAACAAACAAAAAAATTGTTTTCAAGTGGAATTCTTAAGTTCTTTGATTGTTTGCCCATTAGCAATCTATGCAACAAAAGATCAGAGGGGAACTGGTGTCGTGTGGCTTTAAATAATTTAGAAGCAGAAGCAATTGCTGGAGACTGTTTGAGGAAAAGAAATAAATAAGTCCAAGAGAAGCATCTGGCTCAATCTGTCTGCCAAAAACCCAAAGAATAATGGAAAAAGAACCTTTTTTACCAAGTGTTGAGAAGAATTTTTGCCCTGAAGAGGCATGAGTGAGAATTTTTTTGCAGACCTTTCCTTCCCAGCTGAAGCTATCAGATTACTTATATCCTTTAAGTAAAGAATATAAGTGTGTGCTCAGGGAGGGAAAAGGACTAGTTACAGTGGTTGACCTAGAGAACAGAAAGTGATACACTGTAAAATTAGTGCTGCAGTGATCCAAATCTGAGCTCACCCACTTGAAGAAAAGCCATACAAATGAGAGTTTCTCTATCTATAAATGCAATCTACTGCAAGTGTGTACTGAAGTGGGCAGTGCTGCCCTCTCCTACTGTACCACTGGAGGCCCGGAAAAAGGTTTATAGAAATGATACTGCTTCAAGTGTGACACAGAACTATGCAAGCAAACATGGAAATCATTGGACATAAGTTAAGCCTGACTTTCTTCTGTTTTGGAAGAGGCATTGTCACGTAAAAATAATGCTCTAAATGACCAGATTGCCCTGGTTCTTTGTCTAGCAGAAGACATGAATTAAAGCAAATGGTTACCCATATCCCTATATGTGTTTTATTATTTTAAAATCTGTAGATATACAGATATAAAACTTATAAAGGGTGCAGCCAATTTCATATTTAGGCTCTGGAGGTTGAAATGCATACTGATTGTTTGCTCCTTCTCCTGAAACTTTAATGGCTATTAACCTTGCTTCAGAGGGAAAAGAGAAGAAAAAGCAAACAAAATCAGATATTAATTGGGAAAATGTGTTTGTCTATGATATTTAAAAATCTCATGTGGTTTGAACAGTGTTTTATAAAGCCTTGGGAGTATTTCTGAAGATGTCATCTTTGAATACCACTACTTTGACCCTTCTGAAGATGTCCCTGAAATTCCCCATTATTTACTTCAGTTCACAGAAAACAAAGTCCTTAATGGTTGATGGTGTCCATACCCTTTATTAGAACCTTCGGCCTAATCAGTCTTCTTTTCTGCACTGTACAGAAACCTACAGTTTCAGGGAGTGGGCAGCTCCAAAATCTCCCATGTCCTAATCTAAACGTAGAACTTAACTAATCACCAAGCATACTGGTCTGCATTTGCTGGTTGAAACAAAAGCAGGCATTCTGAAGCACTGAAGTGTTGATGCAGGCCCACCTGACATTTCAAGAAAAAGCTGTAAAAACAACTGGAAAATATTTTTCATGTGTCTGCAGGAGCAATCACCTGCTTTCCCCTATGAAGGGGGTCTCATTTGAACACTATATAATAAGAATGTTTTCATGGCTAATTAAGACAATTAGGCTTTACATGAATGATCTAGAAGCAGGTGCTGGTAGACGTGTTTAGGAGTTATGTTCTGTAGTCTCTGACTGCATTGCACTTTGCACTTCCAAGTGGATGCCTATTACTCAAATAACACTGGAATCTGCCCAGGGCACTTTGTTACCATTGCCTACCTGCCCTTCCCTTCCCAGACAATTGCCTTTTAAAATGCAGCTGGAAAGATCAAAAGCATTATTACAGTGAAATTAAAAGGGATAGAAATTGGCCATTTGTGTAGCAGGTTCTTTTCATGTCTGTGCATAGACTTGCCAATTACGGTTCTCTTTTCTCAGTCAGAGATGTTAACCTGTGCTGCTTTTATCTCGGGATCTCTGCCCAGGTTTCTAAAGTGATTTGTGGTCATTTGAGATCTTCCTTCATTTTTGTCACTTGTTCCTGGGAGGAAGAGTGGCCCTAATAGGAAATGTCTTGCTATTTATAGACTGTCTCAGTGTTATGTCTCCTGCGGTTACATAGAGAAGGCAGCACACTGTCTATTTACTTTACTTTTAAACCACCTGTCTCTCAGCTTGATTTCCTTACCATGGACTTGCTGCTGAGAATTTTTGTCTGATTTCTGTTAGGTTACTTTTTTACAGTTGCATTATACTGATCACTAGGATCTTGTCTAGCCCTTTCTTTTGATGCATGACTTGGAGTCCTGGTTACAGAACATTTAGTCTGATGTGGCTGAGTGGGAATGAGGATGCTTTCTATAGGATCCAGAGCATGGGCTGAGGCTGGGGGCCTGATGCATGCCGGTACCTTATGTGCTGTGGGAGCAGGATGCAGCTAGAACAACTGCTCGTGACCAGCAATTGCGACTTACTCCTGAGTACAGGAGATTGCTACACTTTCTCTGTCTGTCTTCAGTTACCCACCTAAACTTCTCTGTTGCATTAATCACAGTTATATTAGCCCATATTTTTGACTTTAGTCAGATTTTTACTGCAGTATAGGAGAGGATCTGGTAAACAGCAAAGCAAAAATGGGTACTTGGCTCCTTTTTAAATGCTCAGACTGAATTCTAGTAATTTGTTGATAGAGGACATTCAGCTCCAGAAACAAGTTGTGAAGTACTTGGTTAAAATTCTCTCAACTGCCTTATATTTTACTTGATTCAATCCTAATTCGCTGATAACACCCTAGCATCTATAGTAACAACATTAGAGGTGGAATCCCCACCCTCTTGAAACTAACAGGCAATCGTTACCCAAGATTTTGTGCCAGTTACCTCATGGTGGCTCCTGTTATCCCCAAAATAACATCCTCTGGTATCTTCAGTGCAGCAGGAAATACCAAAGAGATTTCTCAGACTGGAGGGACGTATGGGGCAGTATTCCTCCGAAACAGCTAAAGAGGATGAGCAGTTGCCTAATATCAACTCTGCGTTTGTTGGCATTACAAATTTGTCATGAGAAGGTTTGTTGGGAAAGGGTCTTGTCAAACACTAACAATCTGTGTCCTCCTAGGTGAAAGCAGTTGGCAGGACACAGATGAAAAATGGAGTTATGTTCTGCCCATCTAGTTATGGTTTACAGTGAAATGAAGTAGGGACAGAACTCCCCCTCCTGAAAGGGCGATCAGTGCCTTGGGAACCGTTGTGAGCTCGCCAGTGAGCTCAGTAAGGACAGTGTCTTCTCTGAAGCAGATGTAGACTAGTGTACTTGGATTTATCCTCCTCACCTACAGATTTTTGGGCTTGACCCCAAACACCTGATATTCTTCTCCTTTATGCAAACTGCCAGATTATGAACTGCACCAGCAGCAACTGCAGATGGTATATTCTTGGCTGATGCTGCACGTGTGGTAGCCTCTGGAAAAAGGCAGGGCAGGACATTGTGATGGCAGTTGTGAGTTGCCTCAACTTTAATCTGACAGAGCAGTAAGGGAGCAAGGAACCTGACTTCAAACAAGGATTCTTATTTAATTCTTGCATTGTTTCCACATCTCTGTAATCTTTTAATCTCGCATAGTTGTGCCCAGGAGAACAGAAGACCACTCTAAGTGTTGGGACCTGACCTCTACGATTTCTGGCTCGTGCTTCTCAAGCTGTGAATTCCCCCTGAATGAATATACCTCTTATCTTTCTGTTCATGGCAAACCAAAAGAAGTGACAGAAACAAATGACTCTAAACTAATGCATATTGTTAGCTAGGCCAGTGATGTGCACAGTAAGAAGCAACATTATGTGGCACATGCCAGCAGACAAATTCATCATGCTTTGAATTGGCGCAAACTGTAGCCTGTGCCTCTGTGTCAAGGCATCTCATGCTGACTGAGACCTGTTGAGGGAACAGAATTCGCTTATGCAATAAATTCTTACGAAAACGAAGATAATACCAAAGTTTGTATTCAATATCTAATTAAATATTTTCTTAATGCATTATACCCATTTATAGAATGTGAAGCCTGACTTTAGTCCCCTGGGAGCAGGCCAGTAAAGAATAGCATTACAAATATTTATTTACTTCTCTTGTCCCTCACTGGCTTTATTTTAATGGTGTGCAAAACCGCATGAAAGCTACAGGCGAGGAAAAGCCCCCGGGAAAACCCTTTGTAACTGGATGAATTGGAAAAACAAACTCTAGGGTGCTCATTTGCCATGAATCGCTTTTCACATCACGTGCGGAAAATGAATGAGGCGTCTGTGAATCTAATTCCCTTTGTCCCAGTTGTAAAGCAGATCAGCACAATAGGAGAGGCACACGGCCAGCAAAGCAAGAGGTGGAAAGCAGGCACCATTCAGTGAATTCATTTTCAGTCAATTCCAGTGTCGCTTGCTCCTTTTCTTCTCTACAGATTTAAAGAACAAACAAAACCCTGTGATCCCTGGGAAATGCCTCTGGTAAGGGCTGCTGCTGAAGTCTCGCTAAGCACAGAGGCAGTGGCAGAGAACATGAATCCTTCCCACTGTCACACCGCATCCCTTGTCACTCCAAGTGGGAGGAAAGAAAGCACATCACCACAGCCTCATCGCACATTAGGAAAGCAGCAGATCAGTGCATTGAAGAGCTTGTTTCATCCCAGGGGTAAAAAAGTTAAAGACCTAGGGTCTTCCTATATTTTTTTTTTAACCTAACTTCAAGATAAAAATCTTAGTCTTCTCTTTCATTTTAAACTGGGTTTTTCACAGTGGTTTGTTATTCTGAATAAAGTTACATTATTTGCTCTTTATTGTCTTCTAAATACAGTTAGATTTATGTGTGTGTGAACCAAAATCAGCTATACGTGAAAGATGAAAAATATTTTAGATGTGAAACCCAGTGCAGGTTGGGGAGTGTAACCCTTCCATTCATTGCCTGGCTTATAAGCATCACTCACTGCATAAGAACAACTCTGTTGAGCAGCCAAAAGGAAAATGGAAATGTAAAAAAAATCTCACCACAGCTTTTGTAATGTATTTCCAAGTTGTCCTCTTTGCAGACTGTGTGGGTAGGCCATTCTGTGCTGGCACTGATGTAAAGCAGGACCAAGAGGAGAAGAACATTTGATGTCTTCATGGTGGTGGTGGTAGTTTGCAGGATCACTTCTGTCTCTTGCTAACACTCAGGAGGGAGGTGTTCCTTCCTTGCTCCAAGGGACATGGGAGTTACAACATTTGTGCTTGCAAAAGGGTTAAGTGAGCAAGTGCAGCCTCAGCTTCCCACAGTGTGGTATAAACAAGAGGCTAATCAGAATTGGAGGGTGTTACTTCCGTGTACTTAAGACTTCTGCTTTCTGCTTGGTGTTAAACTAATGACAAATGAGCTAATCACACCTGCTCACTGCCCGGCATAGTCCTGCCTCGGTGCCCACTGGAACAATGCAGCAATGTGTTTATTTCTTCTCTTGCTGCCAGTTTCTTCTCTTGAAGTCAAAGCATTTGGGACAAGACTTCAGACAGGCTTATTTTGCAGCTTTCTGGCTGAAAAAAAGTTGCAATCCAAACTGCCCCATCTTAATCACACAAAGTCAGCCCAAATTTTGGAAGATGAACAGTTTGGTCTCTGTGTTTTTCCTAGTAACAAATCTCTCGTCTGGAGGGAAGGGAGGTGTGTCTGATAAAGCTGACACCACATAAGCAAGTCTTTAAACTTTTGGGAACGAATTCTTTCTGCTTGACTATGCTAAATCCTTCATTTACACTGATTTTGTTCAGTGGTTTTTGGGAACATACAATTTAGCAGTATACCCAGTTGGGTAAACCTAGACTTAATTTTTTTCCTCCTGTCTTCCTGGTTATTTAATGGCCCTCTATTGAAAATGTGCATTTGTTATTTGCACTAGCTCTTTTAAAGCTGTGCTTTATGCAGAAATTAGTGGCTGGTGCAGATGGCAGGGATTGATCAGTAAGGAAAGAAGGGAGAGTTCCTTCATCTCTAGTAAAATTCTCTGATTCAGTTTAAGATCCAGGGCTGGAATAAAATCTCAAACTGCAGTTGCCAGAAAGGTCTTTTTCTGGACAGAGCACCAACTGGAAAAATGCTACAAGCTAAATTCCACCCTAAAGCAAATGTCTGCAATAGTCTTCTCTGAGCTGGAGACAAGGAGAAATTGGCTCTGTAGCATAACAGAGTTGGGTAAAAGATCACTTTGGCCATCTCAGTCTTTCTTGCTCTGAAGGCTGCAAGTATCATTTGCTCTGCCACTGAGTAAAGCTAAACAGGGTAAAACTTGTGTTGTTTAGTAAACAGGAAAGCACCTAACAAGATAATTATGAAATAATGCTAAATGGTAGAGCTATTCTTCAGGCAAAGTCCTGGCCTCAATGAAGGTAATAAAAGTAATCCCACAGATTAAAGAGGCAGCCAAGATTTCAACCACAATGTATTGAATTTAAAAGCCGATTCAGTGCAACCCAAGAGAACTTGCTTTAAATAATGAGGCTCAGGTTTGCTTCATATTTTTGGATGCTATCATAATGGTAAATTTTACATCCAGGGCCAGAGTGAGAATCCAGGCAACTGTCCTAAGGCATGGAACATATGTGAGTCACATAATAAGATCTGAATTACAGATCACTGGACTTGGGTTGTACCCTGAGCAATTGAAAAGGGAATAGTAGGGAGAGACAATGTCTGGGGCTACTGTAATACATTTAAACTAAAATCACATAAAATAAAAGTGTCAACAAATGGAAAGATAGGATAAATGCTTCAAAGAGAGACCCACTGGGGATAATTCAATAAACAAACAAAATCAGGATCAGGACATGTCCTGAGATGAAAATCATTGGAAGTTGCAGAAGTACATGGGAGAAGGCAAGAGTGCTTGGCCTGCTTTTACTCTTCTCTGCATGCCTGCTTGTCCACACTGCTGGGAAGTTACTGGGTTACATGGAACTTTGATCTGGACTAGAATGGTTTTCCTGGACAACCAGCTTTTTTTTACCACCCTTCCCTCTGCCCGCCCCATCCTGTTGGAACAGTGTTGCCATTGGTTGTGGCTTTCGAAGTCTGACTGCAAGGAGTCCTCTTGGCAGAAGGCAGCTTCTCTGCAGGTATCTAAGTGTCTTTGCCTTGCCTGGTAGAGATTTTGGTCTAAGAACAAGTAGACAGCCTGGGAACATGGAACAACACTGGACTTGTGGGATACAAGTCTTCCTGCTTCACTGGAAGTCGGATGTGTGGGGCAGATCTAGCAGAAACCAAATATGACTTGTAGCTGAGCTTGGGAGCTCTGATATACACAGGCACTGTTTCCCCGTCTGGTGCGTCGACTCTCTTGCTCTTTTAAGACAGCTCTTTCATCCTTTTTTTTTGGCAGTGCTCCTGACACTGACTCAAAATGACAAGTCACAAGATTTTTTTTTGTGAGTGCGTGGTTGGAATGTGTGTCTCAAGCAGGTTTTGGGTAGCCAGTGTTCTGAGGGGAAGCAGCCATGATATAGCCGATGTTTTGGAAAGCCACTCTGTCGCTTCCACTTTGTCCCACCATGTTGTTCTTTCTCAGTGGGAAGGGAATTTTACTTGGAGTGGTTCAAGTTTTACAGCGTGTACCGCAGACACTGTTTCGCCATTTCATTCTCTGTGTAATCCTTGTATCTCCTAGAAAGAGCTTTATTACCAACTCCATATGTTCTGAGAACTACTTTCCCTTCAAACAGCTGAAACCTGTGGGATGAGAAACTACATCTAAATGAAGCAGTACCAGTTCTGGCAGAGGGAATTCTGTTTTGGCGCATTGCTTATCTGGCCAACAAGTGTGTTTCTTTATCTGCCTGACTGAAGGTTTTGACCATGGAGATAAACAGCTAAAAAATGTCTGCAAAGAAAGTTATTTACCTAGAGGGGCAGTGGCTTCATATACCTACAGCACTCTTCACTTTGTTCAGATGTTTTTGACATATTAATGAGTGAAAAAATCTCTTATTCCTTATCAAAAAGATTATTTTATTTGTAATGTAATTGGGAAGAGTAAAGAGATACAAGGCACACTGGTAAGCAGATAATGTTACATTAATATCTGTAACTTCTTGGGTTGTCTGAAACAAGATTGCTGATACAGCAAATTACCCCCCC
>VZRR01000363.1:5827-27397 GCA_013398015.1 Oreocharis arfaki
CCCCGGCGCGGCGCAGGTGGCGGCGGGCAGCCTGCTGGCTCTGCTCATCCTCTGGACGCTCTTTGGGAACGTGCTGGTGTGCGCGGCCATCGTCCGCTACCGGCACCTGCGGAGCAAGGTTACCAACATCTTCATCGTGTCCCTGGCTGTCTCGGACCTGCTAGTGGCCCTGCTGGTCATGCCCTGGAAGGCGGTGGCAGAGGTAGCCGGGTACTGGCCCTTTGGGGCTTTCTGCAACGTCTGGGTGGCCTTTGATATCATGTGCTCCACAGCCTCCATCCTCAACCTGTGCGTGATCAGTGTGGACAGGTACTGGGCTATCTCCAGCCCTTTCCGCTACGAGAGGAAGATGACCCAGCGGTTGGCTCTGGTGATGATAAGTGTGGCATGGGCGCTGTCTGTGCTTATCTCCTTCATCCCTGTCCAGCTCAACTGGCACAAAGGTGGGGATGTTGTTGCTGCTGCTGATATTGGAGATGGATTTGGCACTGCCTGGGCAGCAGCAGGTGCTGTCACCACCTGGACAGAAGATATGAGTACCACATGGGTGGCATTAGCAGCAGTGAGACCCTCTGATGGGACCTCTGGCAGCAATGATACCCTCACTGGACCATCAGAGAGCTGTGACTCCAGCCTCAACAGGACTTACGCTATTTCCTCCTCCTTGATCAGTTTTTATATCCCAGTGGCTATCATGATAGTTACCTACACTCGAATCTACCGCATTGCCCAGGTGCAGATTCGTCGTATCTCTTCCTTGGAGAGGGCAGCCGAGCATGCACAGAGCTGCCGGAGCAGCCACATTGACTGCCACCATCACACAAGCCTCAAGTCCTCCATCAGGAAAGAAACTAAGGTGTTGAAGACTCTTTCTGTCATCATGGGTGTCTTTGTCTGCTGCTGGTTGCCATTCTTCATCCTGAACTGCATGGTTCCCTTCTGCGAGAGCCCACCCAGTGACCCCCATGCTGGCCTGCCCTGCGTCAGTGAGACCACCTTTAATATCTTTGTCTGGTTTGGCTGGGCCAACTCTTCTCTTAACCCCATCATCTATGCCTTCAATGCTGACTTTAGAAAGGTTTTCTCCAACCTCCTGGGATGTGGTCAGTTTTGCTCTGGTACTCCAGTGGAGACTGTTAATATAAGCAATGAGCTTATCTCTTACAACCAGGACACCCTTTACCATAAGGAGATAGTGACTGCTTATGTTAACATGATCCCAAATGTGGTTGATTGTGAGGAAAATCGCGAGGACCCTTTTGATAGGATGTCCCAGATCTCCCCTGACCATGAGGTTGCCACTGACTCTGCCTGTGAGCTGGACTGTGAAGGGGAGGTTTCGCTAGGCAAGATAACTCCTTTCACTCCAAATGGTTTACATTAAATTGCATCCTGGTCTAGTCAGTTCTTCTAGGATTATAAAAGAAAACATTAGCACCGAGTGGAGAAACCTGCTTGATGATGTGCTGTGGTTTGGTCAGTCAGTTTATGCTAAATTCACTTCTGTGGGTAGTACTTTGCAGGGTGTAGACACTGTCATGCAGGGGGCTGGCTGCACAAACTTAAATCAGCATTTCTCCAGGCTGAGGGCAGACCAGGCAGTCGTGTTGATTAGCTGTGATGAGGTATTGTGGTATAATTGCAGTCAGTTCATGTTTATAGCGTGTTTGCAAATGAAAGGTGCCATTTTCACTGCTAAGTATTATGACTTCTAAAATCAGGGACAGATGTGGCTGGCATAGACATTAAATAAAAAAATTCTGGGCTGTTTGTTTGTTCAGATCTTATGTTTCTTTGTTTCTTTTTCTCTATTTTTTTTGTTTGTTTTGTTTGGATTTTTTTTTTAAGATAGGGATAGTGAGGTGGTGATTTGGATGATTATTTAAATGCGTGTTTCTGCCAAAACAGTTTATGTGAAATCTCTGTTCTCCTAGGCGGCGTTGTTGCCTATGATATCCTCTGTTCCCAGATGAATAAATAAAAGTTATATTGATCAAGGGTTTATTATCTTTCATTTGTCACCCTGAAAGGTTTACAAGTATTCAAACTAACATTTCTGTATGAATGGTTAGAACAACTAACAGCTAAACTCTATTATTTTAAAACTAAATAGTCTGTATAGAAAATACAGTTTTTGAATAAAAGTGAGGAATTTCATAGGAATTCTTGACTAAGATGAACTTGTTTATATGGCTCTTACAACTAGATTTATACCCATTTTTCTTTAATATTATGATGCTATCCCTTTCTGCAGCCAAGAATACCAAGGATACATATGGATAAGCTATTAAAACTTTCCATTTAATTCTGTACTTGAATTTACTTTTTTAAAATGCTAGTAATGTAAATAGTTTGGTGATAGAATTAGGAACTGGATGTGTCTAAAACAATAATTATGTTTGAAAATTATATTAATAGTCATCATGTCCCAGTGTAGACCCTAGAGAACTCATTCAAACTGAGAGAAGAAAAGAATTCTGTTAATGTATTTTTTTTAGTTACTTATTAAGTGGAATTTAAAGGTGCTGTAAGTGCTTCAACTATACTAAACATTTTAAAGTAATCTTTAAAACTGAGAAGAGTATTTTTGGCTCTGTTTCTATCGAATCATTTACATCAAATGGAATATTTGAAACAGTTGTAAGCTTTCAGCTCAGAAGTCAAAAGTGGTGCTATTTCCTAAACAAATGGTCAGAGGTAATAAAAGCAATACCTATATTTATTTCAAGTTTTGGCTCACAAAGTGAACAATACTTGAATTAATTTACCCTTGAGAAATGTCTGTGCCGTGAGCTGAGCAGATTTAAATTGAATTGTAGGTGTGGATTCTGCAGCCTTTCCTCCTAATGGCCCTGACCTGGGGCCTCCCCGTCCTGCCTAACTGGGAGCTGAAGGCCCCTGTAAGATGTATGGAGGAGAAGTGGGATCTGCAGTAGGCAGCATGGTTCGGGGGAAATAATTTAACCAGATGCTGGAATTTGTGAATGTTATGGGCTTAGTATTGGGCCTGTTTGGAAGTCAAACCCTTAATACTGGTTTGGGGGTTGTCTTCCTTCCCCTTGGGTTATGGGGTGGGAGGAATGCAGGAGGCATGTGATTGAAATCCCTCTGTGGTGGCCTCTGCTGCAATCTGGTCTGCAAGCAATGTTTTATGTCTTTAGTCTTTGATATTAATTAGTTATATTATCTTGGATTACCTTTTCAACTGCTCATCACTGAAGGTTGCCATCTACCTGAGCATTTTCTTTGCTGTTTATATAAAATCTCAGTGGAATATCCCTTTACAGCTGTCCTTAGGAAAGGGTATTGTTACTGTGGCTTAGGGAAGCTTGAAAAACAAATCTCATGCCCATAACCAGGTTCAACCTACTAATGGCTTGACATTGAGGATGATTATGTTACTGTTCCTATGCTAAAGCAATCATATATTGTTAGAGTTGCTGGTTAGATAAACTTGCCCAGAATAAAATAATTTTCCCAAATAAAAATGAAGGAAACTACTTCTGGTGGTGCAGAAATGAATTATCCCAGCCCGAACTTAGATTTTTTGCTTTTTCTAGTTACTACTCAAATGTTGAGGCTAGTACAGCAGGTTAAGCTGGATTTGTGCAAAAAACCAGATGCAAAAGGTGCAGGCATCTGCTGCTGAATCCAGCTCCCAGGGCAATGCCTGTATTTTATCTGCGTTAAATCGGAAGCAGCCCGGGGAGATGGGGAAGGGAAATCATGATCTCTTCCTGAGCACCTGCATGGCAGCGGGCTGTGCAGTGTGGTGCTGCGTGTCTCCCCTGCTCCAGCAGCAGCACAGAGCACCAGAACAGAGGGCTTCCCCCCCACCTCTATGTGTGGCTTTTTCTCTTCACAGTGATTCCTGTGCAGGGGTGCTACAGCTCCCTTGGATCCAGCTCACTGCAGGTGTGGCAGAGGGGTAGGTGTACACAGGAAGGTGTTAGTGCATCACCTTGGTCAGTGTTCTCCTCGTTGAGGCTTTATCTGCCTGTGTTTCTGGGATAAGTGGGTGGGCTGGCTCTGGGATGCAAGAAGACATCTCCATTGGCAGGTTAATATAACAGCTTTGTGCAGACTATTAGAAACAGTCTTTATCTTAGATCTGAAGGAAGGCGTTATTAGCCAGCCCCTAGATTTTGTGAGCATGGATAGGGCAGTACAGAGAACTTGCCAAATTGTCACTTTCCATTAGTAATTTTCATTTCATGACTTCATTTGGTAAATGATTTCTGATGGTGGCTCTATGATGTAATCTCTCATCTTGAAATATGTGTCTGTCAGGGGGCTTCATCTTTCAGAACCTAGGAGCATCAGAAAGGGAGCATTTCTGCCTCAAAAGACAGACAGGAGGTACTTTTTTGCTGGAAGCAGAGCTTGACCTTATGGATCTAAAAGAAAATCTTTTCTTAACTCGTAGGGACAATTTGTTTCATTTTAATGTCTCGTAATTACTTACCACTGACAAAGCTAGAGTATTAGGAATTAGTAAGGTAAACTTTTAAAAGAAATGTGTATTTTGCCTCAAACTATAAAATAGGGCAGCCCGTTTTAATGAAAACATCTGCAAAAGAATTGCTCTGACTTGTTTCCCTCGGATGAAACTGCTGCCCTACTTTTTTAATGGTTTCCCTCTAAAGGACTAATGCATTTGCCTTTACATAGAGCAGAGTTCACTGGAAGTGCAAGTGGGTCTTTATAATCCTCATATCCTTGTGGTGTCTCTCTGGAACTCATCTGTGCTCAGGGTTCTGTACCTCTCATCTGCATTTTCGTTTTGTACCTAAATGATTGGAATATATGATACAGTTTGACTTTAACTTAATCTGGTCCTGAGTGATGGCTGATCTTCAAGGTCCCAGACTGTTTTCAGTTTCTGTTTTGTATTATTTTTAGAAATCTTACCTTGCAATTTGTTTCACTTTTAAATTACATCTTAGCCAGCTAGATCTGTTAGTCCTGGATAGCACCATACCTAAGGAGGGTCTGTGTATTTGTAGTCTTTGTGTGTGCCTTTGTGTGTAATTACAGATGAATCATTTTAACTCTTCTGTAGAAGAACAGAACATGTGAAGGTATCTTAATTTTTAAGAAGCTGGGACATGGAGAACATGAAAGTACCGTGTTTCATGTAAAATGCTGCAAACACCATAAAGACTCTTTCACTCTTCAAACCCTCAAAGAGCTTTTAACAGCTCTGGCTTTAACAATGGATCTTGGTTGGTTTTTTTCCCCAAGCTAGAGAAATGTAGGTGTCTGAGAGGTGAACAGAAAACACTTTCCAAAGGGAGAAAAATTACTGCAGTAATTTTTGGTAAGTCTGGTACTTCATCACTTTGCTTTCATTGTGTTTTTTACTTTTGTCAGCCACATCTGATGTGTTTCTGCAGGGAGGCTCCCTACCAAGAATTCCTGCATTTTTGTAACATGTAACAAAAAAGGCTTTAAAAATTAGAAAGGCTTCTTGTAGCAATGACACTAAGCACAGTCTTACACCGTTTAGGAGTCAATCATGTATAAACTCAGCCCTCAAGACTGACAGGACTGGAGGCAGCGTTCAGAACATGCATCAGACTGGAGGTTTGAGAGATCCTGAGTTCCTCAGCTGTTTGTATGTCCCAAAATTGCCACTCTTAATAAGGAGGGCATTTTTGTTGCTGTCACACAGAAGGCAGGGTACACACCTATGTCTGTGTTAATAATTATGCAGAGATTTTTCTTTCCTCTGAGGCCATCTTCACTACTGTTTAACTGAATTCATAAGTTCTTTAAAAATATTCCGTGATTCAGCAGAAGACCTCAGGGGTGAATGTGTATTTATGTTACAGAGAAATGAAATTATTTCTCCTGGCTTCTTATGAATATTGCCACTCTTATTCTTTTCTAGTGGATGAAGCCATGTTGAGTTCGCACACTGAACAGAACATTTCACCTGCTGCAATGCAGACATATTTTTTTTATTCAGATTAACTTGTTTTCAAACTTCGTAAGACTTTCAGACTTCTCAGAAGCTTCATGAAGTCCACACAGAGAATCTCTACTTTGATCATAGATCACCAGCCACTACTGCATTTAGAGTGCCTTGTTAACTATGTATGCACTATGTGTTATTGACAGAATTTTACCCCTCCAAGTTTAAATTGTTTTCAAAGATAAGGGTATACTCATGGTTTAAAAGCAATGATGTGCACAAAACAAACTATAAATGAGGATATTCCTGTTAATGGGTCTCTATTCAGCCTTTTGTTTATTGTTGCAGTGGTATTGTTGCAGTTGATTGTAGTGAACAGTAATAGCATTAGGTGTGTCAAGAGTGGAAATATAAATAATATCTGAAGCAGATGATGGATTGTTCTTTTCAGAGAACCTGCTGTCTCTCCCAGGATAGTTTAGTTTAATAGAAAATTTACCAGATGATTTTATATTGTTATTTGTCTAAATCCATTCTTAGTTGTAAACGGAGATAACAGTCAATAATATTTATAGTGGACAGATAGTTATTTAAGGAGGATAAATACTTTTATGGACTTAATCTTTATATCATAGCCATCACAACCACATTCATGAGATCTGCAAAATACTATGCAGTAATCATAAAAAATTAATTCAAAATTCCAGTCTGTGAAAAGAAATTTCTTCCTGTGAATTATTCCCTGCAATTAGTAGCAAATGCTTGTTTGTATTGAGTGCTGCACCCTCATTGCTACCAGAAGAAGCTGGAAAGCTCTGAACCTTCTACTATTAATCTGCTGATTCACAGTAAGAGGGAAGTCTGAAAACAAGGAAAGAAATGGCAAAAGTATGTGCAGATGGGTTCAGTTTGCATTAAATCAGTCTGGTGTCAGCCAGCCGGTGCAGGGGACTGCAGGGCAGGGAGCCATTCCTGACACAGGGGAACCCACCCTCCACAAATGCCTGCTCCTTGGTACACCCCTTGCTCCCAAGATGGGTGCTCCAAATCTGCATGTCATGTGTTGGAAATCTGAACTTTTTAAACAATGGATGTTTTTAGGTTGCTACGTAAAAGAGAAACCACATTTTCTTTTCTGAGGTTATGCTCTGAAAAAAGCGGTTTCAAATGAGATCTGCTTGGCGTGGCCTCTCCGGTGTAGCTGGTACCTGGCTGTGGCTTGAACGGATGTGGCAACGAGAGCTGCTCAGGGCTTCGGTGTCTGAGCTGCATGTAGGTCATAGTTTAGGGGCCCTAAACTATTGGAGCTGAAGAGATCCAATCCTAAATTCATATAGTTTTTCCAGAGACCCTGGTAATCACGTAGCAGAGATGAGCCTTGACCACAGCCTGGGCTTCGTTGCTTCTGTGGAATTGAGGAAGTCTGGTCTGCAGCTCACCTGATGCAGCTTTGAAAATGTCCTATGAATAAAATATTAACCAGGAAGTTCAGCATGCTCGCTTTTACCCTCTGACCTAATTTTTCCAATCTGAAAGGTTTTCAGTAAGATTAAAAATCTAAGTTTCTAGCCTTTGGCCTTGACCTTTTGCTTTCTCTGTTGGCTTGATATAATTAGTCTCCTTTGGTGAACAGAAACTTCTGGCATGGAGCTTGCTTCTCGGGTACCTTGTCACCAAATCTGAAACTACCTCAAGCTGCGCTTAAATTACGTTATTTCTCTGCCCAAAGGGAATCTTATAGGTCTTTTTGTTGCCGCTGTTCTTGTTAGTTGTGTTTTTTTCCCAAGCAACATTTCCTTTCTCAACACAAGATTTTTCACCAAAACCATAATTTAGAGCACAAGAGTAAATAGATTTTTTTAAAAGCTCTTGGGGATTTTGCTTGAGAATACAAAGTGAGAATGGATCAGTATTAGACATAGAGGTAATGGAGGTTGTTCCGCAAGAGGTTTAGTTTTTTGGGTTTTACAGAAATAAAGGCTGAATATTTTCATTGTGAAGAGTATATGCATTTGATTTTTATATACTTGCATGAATAGGTTCTTTTATATATATTAAAAAAGACTATTCAATCATATTTGTAGGGTAATTAAATATATTTTTCCATCTATAAATGCAAAATGTACAAATTCATCCAGAAGGAGCAAGTCAGATCTTAAAATTTTGTCTTTCATTACAAGAGTAAAATACTAGTACATAGTCTTACCAGATAAAACTTCCCAGTGCAAATTTCTTTCAACTATTTATATTCAAAGCAGTTTATAAAGATTTGCTAATCAATCTTTTTCTATAAGCATCCTGAGACAGCAAGAAAAGGAGATGATTTAGAAGTACCCCTGGAAGTCTCTTAACAATGGATGTGAAACAACACTTTTGTCTTTCCGGTTCAGTAAAAAAAAGATGCAAACTTCTTCACAGTGTGCAAAGAATTTCTGCTTCATCAGAAGATGAAATGTTTTGCATAATCTCCATTCAATTGAGGTAAGCCAGTGTCTGAATGTTAAATGTCTTCTTAGGTAGAAGTATTTTCTGAATTAAACAATTCTTTGATAATTCAAATAATGTCCTTCTCTTAAAAAACAGTATTTGCAGAAAGTCAGGGTTTCAAGTCAGGGTTTCCCTCTCCCTCTGAGATATAAAAGTGCAAATTCCAGGACCACTGGACAAAGTGGCAGGATTGAAATTCCTGGCTATAGCTGAGCTCTGTCTGAGCACAGGAAAGAAAATAGTTGGGTAGAGGGGAGGGAGGGAATTTAAGGAGGAATTAGAGAAACCAGCTGAGAGTCCATTAATCCTCAAGTCTGATGGTGGTTGCAGAATCAAGGGACCAGGAGGAACTGATAGGGTGCCTAGTGGTTGAGGCAGGGATGATAATAGAGGTCAGTAGGTTTTGGAGTAAGTAGGTGAAAGGAGACTGGAAGGGATCATGATGGGGCCAGGGCAGAGACTGTCCCTAAGGGCTCATGGGACTCAGGGAGGCTGTGCTGAGATGGATGAGATTTACATGGGGAAACTGACAGAGAAGGGCTGAGAGTCCTGTCCACCTCCCTGGATCCACAGACACTCCTGCTCTGTGCAATCCCCTCTTGCCACTTCTGAAAAACCTCAGTATTGCTACTGCCTTTTATCATTAGACAGGTGCAACTCAAGTGTCTGTCTACTGTGTGCAGCAGATGAAGTGCTGTCACGTTTATTCCATTGTGGTACAGCTTGGAAAATAACTTCCACAGCAACCCCCTACATTATCCTGCAAGGAATACTTTCTCAAGGAGAGGAGAGCAGAGAGGGCTGTGCTGTGCTGTATGGTGCTGTTTTCGCTGTACGATGGTAGGGCATTTTAGAGGTTTATCCTGCTGGACTGCTGGAAACAAGTCTGTCTTCCAGAAACTTTCTGAAGGTGCCTGTTTGAAGTCTAAGGTAAGATGGCCCTCAGTATGTCAGTACTATGATTTCTTCAATCTGTGCAATTAAGGTGCATAAAGAACATAGCCAAAATCTGGTGCTATGTCTTAAATGCATCTATTCATCGTGAAAACTGATCTGTGGTGACTTGAAACATGATGATATGGAGGTGACTCTTAGTGACTCAAGCCTAAATCTGCCAACGTGTAAGTACAAAAGAAGTGGGGGCTCTGCTTTCTGCTAAGTGGAAGTATTAACAATAATCTTCTTTTAAATATAGAGGTACCAAGTTCTACTATTTTTTGCCTTTTGAATAAAGATAGTTTTGTACAGTGATGGGACAGCTGGAAATGGGCCTAAGATATAGAAAGATTAACTTCATACATAAATATGTATATATCATATAGTGTATGTAAATATGTGTATATCATCTAATAGGAAAATTTTAGTATATAAGGTAGTAATGTTTTACATCTTTGCAGAATGTGTCTTTTTGTTTTAATCTTTTAGTAGCTTCTTTCAGGATATCCAGGTGATGGTAAGAACTGCAGAGATCTGCAGAGCAAACTCCAAAATTTGAATGTTTTGCTTATATACTGTTTGAAAGAGAGATGATTTTACTGCTGCTTGAATATATTCCCTTGTTCGCACAAAGACCTACACCAGGTAAAGCTCAATATCTCAAACCCGTACTCCTCCTGGATCGATGCACACTCTAATAGTGCCCCAGGTTTGAGAAGGGGAGCCCCTGCTCACCCTGCTGCTCAGCAGCTCTCCTTGGAGGTTGCAGAAGCCTAATCTGTTTTCAGCAGAATCTCTTAACCACTAGATTGTGATACACATTGCAAATAACTCTCCATACGAGATGTTTCTGAGTCAAGCTAAATGTCAGGTTCTGAGTGTGCTCAGTAAATCAAGTGGGAGCAGTGTAGGAACACCTGGTCTGCAGGTGCCAGAGCTGGTGGGAAGATGTCTCAGCAAAAATGAAAATAAATGGGGTGTATGTGATGGCTTAGCATAAGGCATATGGAGAAAATACTGCCTTAAAAATCATCTGGTTGTGGAAGTGAGATTTTTTCAAGACTGTTGTCCTGACCTTAGGCATCTAAATTCAATGTAAATTGAAATGTAAGCACTTTAATACCTTCTAGGTTACAGATGTATTTACCCAAGCGTGCCTGTAGATGTTGCAGATGAATCTGGATCCCAGCTGGACAAGATTTTAAATTCATCATAAGTGTGTATGTACAAAGTGGATGACTTTGTAAATTCAGATTAGGCAGGATCATTCCTTCTCACTTGTGAGCATCACCTGGTTCAGCATCTGCTTTATATTCTCTCACAGTAAGCTGAAGCAAACCACTGCCTCCCACATACTGCTGCAATGATTCATGTACAGGGGTTATTAAAACACCCCGGAATAGCATTTTGCAGCACTGGGACAAATGGATGTAAAATGAGGACCATCCTATGTGATGTGCTCCCCAGCTTGAGTTGGCCAAAGAACAGCTTGTGTTACATCAGTGCCTCTTTGCACAGCATTCAGGCAGCCTTGGGGAACTTAAAAGATGCCCTTAACTTCGCATTTCTGGGCTGAGAGGTTTATTTTGTGACTCAAAGAAGCACAGCTGACTTTCAGTTGCTTTTTTAAAAGATGGCATGCTTCGGTGCCTTGTGTATAAAAGCAAATGGAATGAACACAGTGATGGCAGCAATACAAACTTTATAACTTTAATCTACTAGGACAGATCATTCAGTGGTGAAGCTGATTTAAAAGGGATGACTGCCATCCTAAAATTGTCTCTCCTCTCCCTCTCCCTTTCCCTCTCCCTCTCCTCTCTTTCGAAGCGTGTTAGCTGGAGCACTAGAGACAGTTGTTTGGTACGGGAGGAAATGTCTTTTCCTACTTCATTAGGAAATAAACTGTCCTTAAAGTGACAAATAATCTCCTTAGGGAGCTGCTAATCAGCAGCTGGAAGAAACATACTTTCCAGATCATCCCTCTAGCCAAGACCTCAACTTTCTTCTCTCTGGGCTCCTTTGTTCTTTCCAAGATGACTTCTTTTTGGGAACCCTACTTTTCTGCATCACTTCTGCTTTCCAGGACCCCAAGCACCACAGTTTATGTGCAGAAGCATAGTACATGATCAGCCAATTGGTGACTGGTTTACACTTCTTTATTACTGGGGGATTTGGGATGTGGCACTTAGTTAAGTACAGGTGTTACCAAAATTTATCTGTCTGTACTGGTTGCAGTAGCAGGCTTTTCCTTGAGAGTCAAAAGTTTGGATTCAGGTACTGGTTCTCCATATCATTTTTCTGCAGCCTGTTAGTGCTCAAATTGAAGTTTCTTCTTTCACCTACAACAGCTAGAAAGGATTCTCTGCTGGGAATTATCCTTCAAAAATTATTTTTCCCTGGGACGGAACTCCTGATTCGAAGGAGACTCATTTCTGCATGTCTCATTCTGTGTTCAAGTCAATAGCTTCCAAGTCATATGAAAAAACCTCTTTGTGTATTTTTTCTAGTTGGCAAGCAGTGATGATCTCAGGCCAGACTGGAACTGGTCTTCTGGCTTACCTGAAACTGACCTGTGACTGAAGTGAGGATGGAACATTCAAGGTCCATCAGGGTTGTTCTGTCCAGTACTGGAGCCAGACTATATCCCTTTAAGAATCTCTTCTCCCTTGAGAAAAGCATGCTTTCCTGAGCCCTTGGAGGTCTCATGTGTTGCTTGGGTCAGGTTATGAAGTTCCTGCTGCACTCATCTATTCAGTGAAATCTCTGACTCTGTTGGAGGTGATGGGACCAGCAACTCCTGCCTGCACTGTGGACTCAAATTGTATCTATGAAGGCTCTGAACAGTGGAAATGTCTTCTCATATGACTCCTTTTTGCCTTCTCTACAGGATGAGCAACGTACTGTGGCCAGCCCCCATCTCTGTAAGTTAGAGTATACATACCCAAAAACATAATACAGGAAAGAAGGATGAAATATAAGACAAAGTGAATAGCTACACAAAGACTTAACAATTTGTGGTCCCAGCACCCCATGCAAGACTGGCTTTCCATGAAATGACTACAGCTGTGTATTTCCTTCCTCCAAGGACAGGCTGGCGGGCAGCAGCTCTCAGTTCAGCTCTCCTCCCGCAGTGGGCAGAGCTCAGAGAGTCCTGGTGTAAGTAATGCGCTTTGGAAGCTTAGCCTAGATATGCTTCCCACCTGTTCAAAGGCCCAGTCCTGATCTAAAGTTCTTGATATAAATTGTTGTCTGGTATTCCCATGCCATAACTTCCACTCATTTTTGGTTTACCAAAACTGAGAGCTAAAAGGAAATTGTAATGGTTTTGTACCGTCTTGGCTACTGTGTTGTGCAGCCCATGTTGCGCACACCACTGGCCTAATTTCCTCATTACTGTTAAACCTCTGAATTTGATTAGAAGGAAAGATGAGATGTCCAGGCTGACAAACCTACGCTTAAAAAGTTAAAGGGAAAAAAAAAGAAAGCCCAACAAAAATATTCTAGGTTTAGCAAGCAGTAATTGGATTGCTTTCTGGATTCATTTCAGCCTGAGCTGCTTCCTCCCACTCCCACCTCTTAGCCAATATTTCATATAGCAACACAAAGTACATAAGAAGGTGGACTATACAAAGTATCTCTGTATTTGGCCTCTGGTTGAAATCCAGACATGGTTAGTGATTACAGGATCAATGAAGTCCACTGAGTGACCTATGTAAGATAAATCATGCTACTCCCACAGCATGAACTTCTTCCTATAGGGAGAAGTGGAAGAAAAGCACCAAAAAGTGACTTAAATGTCACTTGTCAAACTTTTAATAAGCCCTAATGTGGGTGTGGTGAAGTGTTAGTTTTAACTTCTTACAGAGTTAAGTAAGTTTATGTCCTGTCTACCAGTCTGGTATTGAAGATATTTTGAAAATGAGCTGATAATTCTTCCCTGAACTGGGGAGGGAGGTTGCTGGTGTCTTCAGGAAGATCTTGCACTGAAATCCCAGACAAAAGGAACTGTTATCCTCGGTAAGTTGTGTGCATGGTTTGTCTAACCCTTTCAAATATTGCAGCTCAAAATGAAGGCATTTCCTTTTCTATAGCTGCTCCTTGTTAAAATCTGTTTAAAATATTGGTGTCTGAGGCATGATGTTTTATACTCCATCCCTGATTTTTTGTTGTCATTGGGTGCTATAAATCCCCCAAAAGCCATGATATGTTCTGTCTAACTGATACAGTAACAGACAAACTTTTGGGAACAAAAACCCTGCTTCAGGTCTGAAGTATTTTGCCTCTGTGTCTAGCAAAGTAACATGTGAGTTCTTGAAAATCTCTGTTTGTCATAGAGGATAAAAGACATCACTACCTGCTACAAATAGTGCTGTGCTGGTAGCCCTGATGTGCAGTGGTTCCTCTACAGCTGTAACTAACTTTAGATATCACTGAAGATTTTGTAAAACACAGCTTGGTCTTAGAAGTTCACCGCAGTTTCCCTTTCAAATATGAGGATGCCAAACTGTTTGAAGAATTAGTTCCTGTCATCAGCTTTTGATTTACTGCCTTTCTGTTTCGCCTTATGCTTCCCTATTTCTTATGTTACATGGCAAAGAGACTAAAACTTCCCAGTCTAGTGTATTTGCGAGCTCCTGTGCTTTTAAGGGAAATAGTTCCAAAGTTTTCAGTTACAATTTACCATGGAGTTGTTTATGACTGTCATAGTTCTCATGCAGGACCTGTTACAGTTGTGCCTCTCTAGTTTATGTAAAGTATCTTGTGCCCACTTCAGGCCTGATTCAGAGGTGAATTATGGCACTTTTACACCATCTTAATGTATTATCTCAGTAAAAGCAGAGGTGTAAATTTGCAATAGAGTATTAGGAATCATTAGTTGATAACAAAGCAACGGGAAGAGAAGGAAAAAAAAAACCCAAACCCAAAGTGAAGCAGGAAATGTGGTTCAGACAGAATTTGACTCACTGATTCAACTCGGAGACATTGAACAGAGAATTGTCTTCTTTTTCCAGGTATTTTCGATCTTACAGAAAAGTTTTGAGAGTAACTACATTTCCCTGTGCAGATCTGGGAAAACATTGAAGTTATTTTTTAAATTATACATCTAGGGGGTGAAAGGCCAGATAAAAGAAAATGGCAAATTTTATTTAACGTCCCCATACACCATTAACTATTTGAGTCAGTGCTGTGAAAATAACATATAATTAAAAAACCTTCTTCAACCGGTGTTCTTTCCTTGCCTGGAGGATTATAGCTGTAGGGTTTAGTGGGGAAAAAAGGAAGCATTAGGCTGAGGAAGCAAATCGATGCTGTTGAATGACAGACCGTGCTGCAGATGGTGTTGCAGGGGAGCCCCGTCCGGCACCGGTGGGTGTGTGAGTGGCAGCAGCACAGGAGCCATATGTGCGGCGGCAGTGCGGCTCCCGGCAAAGGCCGGCTCCTGTTTGCCTTCCCACAGTTAAAGTGCGGAAGACTATTTATTTCAGTGTTAAAATTTGGAGGTAGCTACAACAACGAAGGAGTAACTGCAGCATCCTGCTCTAGTGGGAGTAACTGACTAGTTTTGTAACTGAGTGGGTTTTTAATTTCCATATCCTTCTTAGGACAAATCTGGTTCTAAAGCTGGTGGTATATGACAAAAGTGAACTTGTCATGTACCCACAGATTTGGAGGTGCAGTTGACAGCTGAGATCTGATGAGTCCAGAAGTTCTCTTCTCCCTTCCCAACCCAAATCATAATAACTCGGACTCCAAACAAGACATTGAAATATGTGAATTCAAGTAAAAATATTTCACCCAGGTGCGTCTAAAGTAATTTGTATTTTTCCAATTGATTGACAAATAGTTAGGAAAGTCAATCAGCAGTATTTTATTTCCCCTAGCTCTTTTCCTCTCCCACAAAAAAAGAGACAAGACCATTGGGTGCAGTTGCAGCTGGGTGGGATGGTCTCAAGCCCAGGGAGCTGTATGAAATTGGTGCGGCTTGCATCCCCATCCCCTCAGGCACAGGCAGCTGTGACTGGGGTGGGCAGAGCACAGTGTCTCTTACCATGAGCTTCTGGGACCTGTTCCCTGCTGGTTCTTTGTGGGCAATAATGGCCCCGCCACTTCCCTGCTTGTACCACAGTGTATCTAATCTTAGCTCAGTGGCCTGCCAGAACTGGAAACTTGCCTTAAAAAGCAAAAGAAACTGAGAAAGGGAAAAGCTGATGACTAGTGCCTTTCGTAGGTGGAAATAGCAAAATGAAGGTAGGCTGATTTGAAAAATTTGCTGTTTTCATGGATGTTCTGATGAAATTCAAGTTTTTGAACCCCAAATTTATGGGTCATTATTATGTCTTTAGTGATGAAGACATTTTTCTGAGTATTACCTTCAATCATGCATTGAGAGATACTTAATGCCAGTGGAATTATCGTTATGTTACAAAAAGAAATCTTCTCTACTTTCAGCAATTTGAATCACCATTCTATTAAGCTACATTTGTTCTTATTTAGAAGCTATTTTTCAGATTTCCATTTAAAATCCAAGTTAAAAATTCTTTTCAAAATTTTGTTTCCTATTCAGATAAAAATGACACAGGTTGACAAAAGCAGACACGTTTCCAGGTAATGTTTGTCTTTCTATTTTTACTAATCCCTTGATGAATACCATTGTTTTCCCCTTACCTGCTGGTCACTCTGTAGCCATCACTGTGGGTGAGTTTACTGAACAGTAGAGAAGGTAAATCGTGTGCTTTAGTGCAGTACCAGGGGCAGAGGAGACCGGGTGGGAACAGGGTCAGACATCCTATGCAATCATGCAGCTTCACAGTGAAGTTGTTACAAGGAGTGGACTACACACCTCACACATATATATATATAAAAATATATATGTATCTGGTAAATCCCACACTGGTTCTAATAAAAAAAGAAGCAGCAGCCAGGATAGAAAAACTCATCAATTTTTCATTCATGTCTATTTTTTCAGGTTTCTACAGAAAAAAAACCCCAAACATGTTCAGTGGCAGGAACTTCTGAAAAATGCAAGAGATTGCAGGACGCCACCCTAAAGTTGAGGCTTGCGAATGCTCCCAAACATTGGTCATTTTTCATGAGTGCCATCACACTGACCTTGGTCCTGTGCAGGCTGCAGGCATGGCTGCTCTTTGGGACAGCAAAGGACTGGCTGTGGCTGGGGAGATCAGTGTGATTCTTTTTCCCTTCAGTGTAAGTTAGGGATATGCCCGTGGCCAGTGAGGAGGTGAAGGAGGTTGGAGGAAGGAGGGAGGAATGGGAGAGAGCGGAGCACGGCCCTCAGCTGAAGGACTCACTGTTGGATTGGCGCTGCCAGGGGGCTCACTTGCAGGCAAGGAAGAGTGTGGAGGAAGACGGGGGATATTGGAGAGGATGTTCATGCACAGGAAGCAAGAAACTAAGAAGGAAACTAATCAAGTGAGTAATTGAAAATTACTATAATTTTCTTTTGAAGAGAATAAAAGTTAGCTCACTCTCTGTGCAATTAGCAAGGAAACATGTTAGCTGTTATCACAGCTATGTGGGAAAGGGAGGTGAAATAGAAAGGTAAAGAGACTAGTGATGAAATTTGATAATTTTTTCACCATCCCAGCTTCCCCTAGACTAGAAGGTAATTTTTCTCTCTCATGATTGTCAGGTTTGAGTCATGATCTCAGCTGCAGAGCTGACAACACAGCAATTCCTAGCTAGGGCTAGAAAGACACATTTTTTCCTTTAATTTAAAGAGGTAGAGATCAAAAAGACACCTGAGGCATGTCCCCAGAAGCCTAAGCAATGTTGTAGAAAGGCTTAGCAACTTTGTCTAAATTTGTTCTGGGAAGTTGTAATTTGAACATCCCATCTTGCACAAAAGTGAAGCAATAAATCCATGTCTGCTTGCTGTGCCTTAACCAGG
Organism: Oreocharis arfaki; assembly: GCA_013398015.1. Classification (NCBI taxonomy): domain Eukaryota; kingdom Metazoa; phylum Chordata; class Aves; order Passeriformes; family Paramythiidae; genus Oreocharis; species Oreocharis arfaki. The sequence continues at coordinate 23,077 of VZRR01000363.1, forward strand.
TTTCTGTATGCCAGGTGAGACAGAGAGAAGGGAATGAGCTCAGAGGAGCTCTTTGACACATTCCCAGCAGATCTCAGTCTCTGGACCCCGAAGCTTGAAAGCTCATCACCCATTTTACAGTCCAGAATTGAGGTCCGAGCTTCCAACAAAGAGTGTGTGTTTGGCACCAGCTCTGGACAGATCTCTTCCGTGTTCTGGGGGCTTTTTGTGTATCCCTATTGGGTAGTCCTCCCACAGTACGGAAGCCAGACACCTGCTCCTTTGTACTTCAGCCTGGAGGCCAGGCTGTGTTCCCTCACCTGGAGGCTCTGGAGTCCGTCAGTGGCCTTAGACCATAGCAGCTCAGGTGTGGCTTTCCTGCCTGGATGCTGGCTTCTGGCCCAGATATTTTATACTCAGGTGCTGGCCATTGGGAAAACTTTATATGATGCAAATTTTTGCAGCTGTGTTTGGGATTTTTAGTCTTCAGGGTGAAGCAAGCCATGGCTAAGAGGTATCAAATTGTTGCTGAATTTATTCCTAATATCTAGTCTAAACCTGGCTTTCAGAAATATAGGAGTGTAATAATTTGATTAAGGGCTTCAGAGGATACTACATCCTACAAGCGGTAGAAAATTTCACTGCCACCAGACAGTACCTTTAATTGGTGACAGGTTACTCAGAAGTCGGTTTCCTCAGAATCCCTTCTCCAGGAATGTAACTGGTTACTCTGTGTTGCTGCCAGCAAGACAGATGCCCATCTGAGAGATGAATCATCTAATTTTGCTTTCGGGATTTTGATTAATGCACCATTGGAGATACTCTGTAGAATGGCAGCAGCTTTACTCCTAGGGAGCAGACTGAATTGTGTGCCACCCCTCTTTTATTCCTGTTAAAAAGAAAATGCTCATCTGGATTTTTAGATTTATGTCAGAATGATTCCTCTCCTTATCTTCTGTGAAAGCAAATGCCTTGTCAGTTCCCTGTTTTGCTCTCCATTGCGTATTTCACTGGCCTGACCTGTGCTTTGCTGCTCCTGAGCTAAGCAGAGCTGCAGTTCAAAGTCTGGTGAAGAGCTGTTCCACTCATGCTTGTCAAATTGGAAGTCATTTTTGGAATGCTGAACTTGGGAACTTTGGCATTTTCTTTCTTGGTTTTTTTGCTAGTTCAAAATGAGTCATCTCCTGCCATTTAACGATCACAAAGAATTAAGGCAGTTGTCTATTAGGGAGCTTGAGTACAGTATGAAAAATGTAGTGAACTGAAGGGTGGCTCTCACACTCAAATGGCACTACTGTGCTTGGACAACAGGCTTCAGCCTATGTGTGGTCACTGGGGTATCAGCTGTTATTTCAGAAGGTACGTGGAAGTGTCTAAGAAAAGCAATTTTGCTGTCAGTGAACTTTGTGTCCTACAGGAATCTGTAGCCAGTGGAAAATTTTTTGGGACCAGCAAATAGGAAAACATTGATGACTGTGAACCTGGAATGTTTTTTCTACTCCTTATTGAAAATAAACCAAAACAACCCAACAAAAAACCCCAGAAAGTTTTGCATAACATTTTGCTGAGAGATATGATGATGTTACACACAAACATTTTCTCCAAAAAGCAGGGAAATTTGACCTATTACCTAGATGCATGAACTCATCACATTGATCTCCTGTAAGAAACGACAGAGAAATGAGAAAGTGTTCATCAGGTGTGGCACTGTAGCCCCTCTTACTGATCACTTCCTGCCCTCTCCCCAGGGTCTCCCTCCTTCCCTTGCCCCTAGTCCTGGCCACTCCTCGAGTTCACCTTGTTGGTTCCTGTATCCCAACTCCGCCCATGTACCACCCCTGTGCCCTGAAACCATTTGCCCATGTGCTCTCCCCGCCCCCCTGAGACCCGGGTAAACTGAGGCTCCAAGCCATGTGTCTCTCCCTCTCCCTCAGCCCGTGTGCTGCCCCAGGCTTTGGGGAGTCAGCATGGAATAAAGACCTTTGCAGTGCCATGAGGAGAGCCTTCTCACCTCCTTTGCCATCACTGAAGTTGCAGGCTGGCAGCTGGAGCAGCGGTGCGGGGAGTCCGAGATGGACTGCAGGAGGGCAGAGAATCCCTGCCTTGTCCCAAGAAGCCCCCGCTGCGCTCCCAGGGAAAGCTGCAGCAGCTAAGCAACACCAAGCACTGCAACAATCAGGAATGGTCCTTGGCTTGTCCCAACTCCCTGACTCTGCCTGGGAAGTTTTGGGAAGCTACTGCTCAGCATGGGCCAAAACTGAGCGGGGCACATCAGTCGTGTTTCAGTGCTAGACAGCTGTAAGGTTAGAGTGTCTGGGCATGTTCCCTTTGGCTTTACAGGCTCAGGCTCAACCATCGGAGAGCATAAGGAATATTTTCATTTTTTGGACCATCTCACTGAGATGGGTGCCATTCCTCTGTGCACCTCTGTTGCCACCTGACCCACGTGGGATTTGCAGGAAGGTGTGTGCATGGAGGCTGTGCAGCCAGGAGGATTCTCTGCTGTGGACCAGGAGCAGAGGCAGCAGTGGCAGAGGGTCCCACCAGCAGCTTTGCTGTAGGACTGTGTGGAGGAGCAGTCAGTGTGCACTGATGTATGGCAGGAGGTTTTCACTAGAGACTAGGCAGCTGCTATGAACATCACCTCTTAGAATTAGAATTTCAATTGAAACACAAATCCTGGCTCTGCAAGAAAAAGGCAAATTGACAGGACTTGTGTGCAAACCTTCATGAATGTCAGGCTTTGGAAAAAAACTGATAAATACTGACTTGTTTAAGAACAAATTTAGTAGCTAATATCTTTACCAAAAAGAGGGGCAAGGTGATGGTGTCCTCTAGAGTATAAATATAACGTGCTACTTTGCTGGAGTGAAAAGAGAGATATACATTAAAGGAGACATTTATCTCCTTTTCTGGCCCAACAGAATGTCCTCTGAAGTGATCTGAAAAGAAGTTTCCAACACACAATAAATTTTGCCTTTGTTTGTTATTTTAGTAATGGATTTGGGCCAAACTGCAGCATTTACCATCTTTTACACAGTTTTTGTTTTGAAGCATGTGGGGAATTTACTAACACTGAATTTAATCCTAAAGGACAGGAGAATGATTCCAGAAATTGTGTCACATTGTGTAGTGACAGGGTGTGATCTGGGAGTTAAATTCTAGCCTTTGTAGGTAATAAATTGTAGACCATAGGACACATTGATTGCATTCTATAAGATGCTTTATGAAATGAAAAATATGGGGTTTTTTTCAGCAGCTGTAATGTTACGATGAAATCGGTTCCGGATACCTGGCTGTTATACCTGAAGTAGCATGGAAATTCTGGGATGTCAGTTTATTCCAGATGATTTAAAGCCTGTGTGTACATTAATCCAATGCATATGTTAATTTTTAAAAAGTCTCTAGCTCTGAGATATTTGAAGGTTGGCTTTCCAGGAACATGGGACCAGGATATAGGACCGGAGTCCCAGAGTTTGGAGTACGGCTGTGTGGATGTAAATAGGTGTAAGGATTTAGGCTGACTTACTCCCAGCAACACCTTAAAATAGATTAAAGATACAGTGATAGGATGAGGGGGAATGATTTTAAGCTGAAAGAGGGTGTGTTTACATTAGATATTAGGAAGAAATTTGTGTGAGGGTAGTGAGGCACTGGGACAGCTTGCCCAGAAAAGCTGTGGATGCCCCATCCCTGGAAGAGTTCAAGGCCAGGCTGGATGGGACTTTGAGAAACCTGGACTAGTGAAAGGTGTCCCTGCACATGGCAGGCGGTTGGAATTAGATGATCTTGAAGGTCCTGTCCAACCCAAACCATTCTATGATTCTATGATTTTTTTTGAAAATATTAGAGAAAGCTTACAAGACATATTCTGTGGTGTTAGAAGAGAGAAGGAAAAGGGACCAAGCAAACACAGGTTCATAGGGCCTGATCCCAAAAATTTCGACTCTGTTAACAAGACAAGTCCACATATTCTAACATACCTCACTCAAATGTTTACTTACTTTGTTCTTGCTCGTTTACTGGTGCTCACTGAAAATCATATTATAGTAGGAAAGGAATTTTGATAGTTGTGGAAACAATGCTAGTTATTCCTTTGCCAAATTGTTTTAAAATCACATTTAGATAAATTCCATAAGAAGATGCAGATGGTTTTTCCTGAAAACCAGAAAAATTGTGCACTGAATAGTTTGATCATCTGTGCTTGCAATAATTACCATTACACTTTAGTGTCTGCTTCTGATAGAATCAACAGAACTTGATTAAGATTAAGAATCGACAAAAGATCCAGGAAAAAAAAAAAGGCTTCTGGATAAAGTCTATACTTATCTGAAGAACACAG
>VZRR01000393.1:0-79260 GCA_013398015.1 Oreocharis arfaki
GGGCCCTTCCCCGCCGCGCCCCTCCCCGCCCCGCTCGCTCAGGCTCAGCGCCAGGTCCCGCCACAGCGCGTCCAGCCGGGCGCGCAGGTCTTCCACGGGCGGCGGCGGCGGCGCGTCCAGCGGCTCCTCGGGCGGGTCCGGGCGGGCGCTGAGCTTCAGCCGCATCTCCTCCGTCTCCTGGTCCAGCGCCCGGGTGAAGGCCTGGATCTGCGCGTACGTGTCCTGCCGGAACTCCTCCACGCGCCGCTGCACCTCCCGCGCCAGCGCCTCCCGGTAGCGGCCCGGGGGCGCCGCGGGCTGCCCGAGGCTGCCAGGGTACAGGCTCAGCTTCGCCTTCAGCTGCTCCAGGTTCTTCTGGATCTGCTGGTGCAGGTCCCGCGCGTTGCGGGTCAGCTTGGCCGACAGCTCCTGGATGTGGTGGTTGAGCTGCTCGGGGCTGGCGCGGGCGTGCGGGGCCACGCTGCGGTGCAGCTCCTCCACGTTGCGGTGGATCTCGGTCAGCAGCCGGTCCGTGTACGGGTGGAAGATGTCCTTCACCTGGTCCGTGTGGAAGGCGATCTTGTCGCTGTAGTGAGCCATGAAGCGCTGGAGCTCGTCGGCTCCGTCCAGGAGCTGCGCCGTCACCTCCCGGCTCGGCATCAGGTGCCGCCGGAGCTCCCGGGCCCGCAGGGACACCTGGTCCAGGAGCTCCTCCGTGAACGGCTGCAGCTGCTGCCGGAGGTCGTCCAGCTGCTTCCCGACCTGCTTGTGCACCTCGTCCACGTACGGGGACAGCTTCACCCTGAGGCTGTCCAGCTCCCTGCGGATGACCTTGCGCAGGCTGTCCGAGTCCTGGTAGAGCCGCGGCTGGACGCCCCTGTTGAGGGGCGACAGCTTCTGCAGGAAATCCCCCATGTAGCTGACCCCATCCTGAATGCTCTCCTTCAGGTTCCTGCACAAGACAGTCACCAACACCCCCGAGTGACCACAACACCCCTCTGTGCCCCACACGCCCCTAATAAAAGGTGCCAACACCCGCCAGGGCCCTTCCCTCGAGTTTCTCTGTCCCCAGGGAGAGAAAAGCAGGGCCCTGGGTGTGCTCGGGGGGCCTGGGGACCGCGGAGCGCTGTACTCACGTGATGTCCCTGCCCAGCTTGCTCTGGCCCTGCTCCAGGCTGTCCTTGTCACCCGTCAGCTGGCTGAGGTACTCCCAGAAGCCGCTCTGCGCCGGCTTGGCCGGGGACACTGCGGGCGGGAGCGGGGCGGTTGGTGCTGCCCACCCAGCCCTGCTGCCCCCAGAGCCCCTGTGCCCGCACCCACCTGGGCAGATAGCCAGGAGGGAGAGGAGCAGCGCAGCCTTCGGCAGCATGGTCCGGCTGCAGGAGAGACAGGAGAGGAGCCGTCGGCTGCTCCGAGCGCCCGCAGGGTGTTGGTGCCTCTGCTGCACACCCACTCGCTGCTCCCTGCAAGGGCCTCGCTCCTGGGGTCCCCCGTAACACCTGGGGTCCCCTTTGGCACCTGGAGCTCCCCTAAAAACACCTGGGCTTCCCCATAACACCTCCGGGTCCCCAAAACACCTCGGGTCCCCCGAAGCCCTGCTGTTGTGCACCTGGAATCACACCCAGCTCCTCCGGCCCTCACCTGGCTCTGGTCGCCTCCCGTGTCCCTCCCGCCCGGAGCTGGCCGGTGGCCGCCCTTATATAGGCCCGGGGGGAGGCCGAGGAGCGGGCGATAAGGCGGCTTTGGTACGAGAAGGCTTTTTGGACCTCACTCCGTGTAAACACAACGTGGAGGTCCGAGGACGTTCCGGGGAGGTGACCTGGGGGCCGGTCACCTGACTGCCCGCTGCCCCCCGGGCTCGGGGGACGGGGCTGGCCCTGCCCCGCAGCCGATCTTTGCATCCCCGAGGGAATGCTGGACGGAGCTGCCGGGATGGTGCGAGGCAGCAGGATGAGGATGGGATGGGGACAGCCGCTGCAGCTCCTGTCGGGAGGAAAAGGGAGCCTGGAGCCCCGGGATGGGTGCGAGAGGGTGAGCCCGGCCCCGGCTGTGCCGGGGAGGGCCGGGATGGGGCAGGGAGCACAGCTTCCCTTCCCGCGGCTGCCCGCTCCCGCCGGACGCCCAGCCCGCCGTGCTTGTGTCCTTTCCTCCGCACGCTGGTTTTTACCGGGAATTAACCCGGGCACCCGGGGCGGGGGGCGAAGTCCGGCGCTCCCGGGGTGAAACGCCGAGCAGTCGCCAGCGCTGCTCCGGCACCAAAGTCCGCGCGGCTCCCTCGCCTGCCCCGACACGTGAGGTCGCTCCAGGCAGCGCTGGCCGCGCTTCACCTCGTCCCGTCCCATCCCATCCCATCCCACCCCGCTCTGCCAGCAGAGCGCCTCAGTCCCCCTTTCCTCCCCCTGCTCCGCGGAGCTCCCGTCCTGTCCGAGCCCCACTGGGCTGTGGGGACGCGGTGTCAGTCACTCACCCAGATCCCCATCCCTCACGGCAGCTGCTGCCCCACCACAGTGGGGATGTTTGGCCGCATCCCGGGGCTCTGCCCCTCTGCAGCCGCCTGGGTGCCCCCCAGCTGCTGTGGCACCCCGGTGTGATGAGGGGACAGCGAGGCCCTGGCCCTGTGCTGGCCTATGGGCTCACCTGGCTGCAACCATCTCCAGCCACCACAGAGACCTCCCACCCACCAGAGACCTCCCACCCAGCTCTGCTCCCTCTCCCTGGTGCCCCAGAACCCAAATTCTGCGCAATGCTCCCTCCTCAGAGCAGCTGAGGGTGCCCCAGGTATCCCATCCCAGGCTAGGGCAGCAGGATGCTGTGGGAAGGAGGGACACAGACCAGCACGTGCATCACAAGGAGATTTATTTCTGCCACAGGAAGTGGCCAGGAATGCTTGGAATGTGTGTGGACGGCCGGCCGGGGTGGCTTAATTCTGTGGGGGTGCGACGGTGCTGAGGAAAGCAGCCACCTTCTCCCGCACCTCCTTCTCCAGCAGCTCCAGGTGATCCTCCACGCCGGCAGCGCCCGTGTCCAGCTTCCCGCGCATCTCCTCCAGCCGCTGCACCAGCTGCTTCCCGAAGGCCTCTCCGAAGGGAGCTGCCTGCTGCCGGAAGGCCTCGAGCGTCTGCCCCACGCGCTGGTCCAGCTGCTGGGCCACGTCAGCCAGGCGCTGCCGCAGGCTCTCGGCATCTCCGCTCGCCGCCTCCCGCAGCTCCTGTGCCAGCGGGCTCAGCTGGGCGCGCAGCTCCTCGGAGCTGGCGGCCAGGCGGGTGCGCAGCTCCTCGGCCGCCCGCTCCATCTGCAAGGTCAGGCTCTCCAGCTGCCGGTTGAGGCCGTCCTGCACCTCCTGGGCGTAGGGGCTGAGCCCGCGCCGCAGATCAGCCACGCTCTGCTCCACCTGCGCCTTCAGCTCATCTGCCATGGGCGACAGCCGCTCCTTCAGGCTCTCCACGCCACCGTCGATCTGCTGCTGCAGCCGGTCGGCGTAGGGGCTGAGAGAGGCCTGGATGCTCTGGGCGTTGTCCTGCAGCCGCTCCCGCAGCTCGGCCGCGTAGGGCTCCAGCGCCCGCTTCAGCTCCCCGGCGCTGCGATCCACCTGGGAGCGCAGCTCCTCGGCGTAGGGGCTCATCTTGGCCTGCAGCTGGCGGATGTTGGTGCCGATCTGCTGGTGCACCTCGTCGGCGTAGGGCGCCAGCTTGGCCTGCAGCTCCTGCAGCTCCCGCTGGATCTGCTCCTTCAGCCGCTGGGAATCCTGCGCCAGCCGCGCCTGCAGCTCCGTGGCAAAGGGCACCAGCCGCTCCTGCAGGTCCTCGGCGTAGGCGCTGACGCTCTGCAGGTTGCTCTTCAGCAGGGTGCTGGGGAGAGGGGACACGTCAGGGCCTGTGTGCCCACATCCCCAGGCCCTGCCTGGCACCCCCTGGTCCCCCCGAGCCCCCAAGCCCCCCAGCACTGCGGCTCGACTCACTTGAGCTGCTTGCTGATCTCGGTCTGCTGCAGCTGGTCCACCGTGTCCTTGGCATTGCTGCCCAGCTCCGTGAAGTACTTCCAGATCACGCTGGCCACCTCGTCAGGGTTCACATCAGCCCGGGACCCTGCAAGGGTTGCCAGGATCAGCGCTGGCACAGTCCCATTCCCCCGGGACATCAGGTCCCCATCACCCCCCGGGGCAGGACCACCCTGCCGGCACCAGAGACCCTCACGCTGCCTCACCTGAGATCGCAAGGAGAACCAGGACAAGGGCGGCCACCTTCGGCGCCATCCTGAGTGCTGGGGACTCCTGTGGGAGCAGAGAGCGGAGGTGAAGGAAGCCCCAGAGACCAGCAGCCCTCCAGCCTCCTGCCAGAGGCAATGGAGACCCTGGCTCTCTCCAGCCCCTGCAGCTGCTCACCTGTGCTGCCACGGCCGCGGTACCTGTGGAACCGGCAGCTCCCGGCACTATTTATGCAGCCTGAGCGCCCCTGCAGCTTCCACGCGGGCTGTGACACAGCGAGGGCTTGGACTTTAGCACGGTCGCAACGTGGAAGCGCCTGACGTGTGCGCAGCCCTGACATCACCCGCGGCTCTGACATCACCCGCAGCCCCGCCGGCCCCCAGCGGGGTGGCCGGGGAGGGCAGGGGATGGGGGTGCACAGGACACGCTGAGCCCCTCCTGGGGACGGGGGCCCTGGGCCGAGGGACACCTCTCTGCTCTGTGGGATGCAGCGATGGCCCCGCCGGTGCTGGCAGAGCAGTGCCTGCAGTGTGTGGTTGTGGGATAGGTGGCAGTGGGACGGGACACGGGGTCAGGGGATGCTGCAGGGACCTCCCAGCTCTGCCACCGGCTGTGCCGTGCCCAGGCTGGGCGGCGGGGCAGGACACGGGCTCAGGGGGACGCTTTGATGGGGCTCGGGGGCACAGGAGGCTGTGCACAGGCAGGAAGGCATCGTTCCTTCCCAGTCCGGGCTCCCGGGGGGAGACCTGGCACAGGAGGAGGCCTGGACGCTGCAGGACACCGCAGCCGCACGGTGCCTGGGAGTGGAGCTGCGACCGTGCGTGTCCCTGCCCGTGGGCATCGCGCTCTCGGGGGCAGCCCCCGGCTCAGCCCACCCAGGGCCCGGGGGCAGCGGAGCAGGGGCGATGTGTCACAGCGGGCAAAGGGCACGGCGTGCAGGGGCGGGGACCAGGCGGGCAGCGGCGGTGGTAAGGTCCGAAGAGCTTCGCGGTGCCCGAGGGCGTCGTGCCCGGGGACAGGGCCGCTGGATGTCACCCTTGTGCCGTGTGTGCCCGCGGCCCCAGGGCTGTCCCCTGCCGCGGGCACCGGGCTGGCTGCGCACACGCGTGTGCACACACGCACAGACACGCGGGGCCCCAGCAGGCTCCGTCCGAGTGGGATTACCCAACTCCTGGCTGGTCGGAGCCCCCCTGCAGCCCCCCCGCGCCCTGCCCTGACCTTTGCACAAATCCCCCAGGGCGGCCGTAGCGAGGGTATAAAGAGGGAGCCCGGGGCTGCCCCCTCGTCACAGAGCCCGGCACAGGTGAGTGGGGACATCCCTGGTGAGGGCCGTGCTGGGAAGGGGATGGGGTCGGGGTCGAGACCCCCGTGGCCCCCCTGCCGCCCCACACCGTGCGCTCTGCTCTCTCCCCAGCCATGAAGGCATCGCTGCTGTTCCTGCTCGCCTGCACGGCCGTCCTGGCAGTGGGAGCAAGTAAGGGCCAGCGGGGCTGCGCAGGAGGAGGGGGTCGGGGCTCAGGTGCTGGGGGGCACACACGGGGGGACACAGCCGCGGGGCCCCGTGCCCCCATCCCACCGGGCTCGTGCTTGCAGGGGCCGACACGCCCGAGGAGCCGAAGGCGCTGGTGCAGAAGGTGCAGGAGCTGGCCCAGAAAGCCACGGCCATGGCCAAGGACGCCTTCAGCAGAGTGCGGGAGTCGGAGGCAGCACAGCAGGCCAGGTGCCCCCGAACCCCGCCAGCCCTGTCCCTGTCGCTGTCCCCGTCCCCCGCTGCCGGCGGGGAGCCCGGCCAGGGCCCCGCGCTGACCCCCTGCCCTCCCCTTCCCCTCCCCGTGCAGGAAGTGGCTGTCGGACAACGCGGAGCTGGCGAAGCAGCGGCTGGTGTGGCTCAAGGAGCAGCTGGCGGAGCTCTGGAAGAAGACTCCGGCCGCGTAGCCTCGCCGGGGGCTGCCCGGGGGCTGTCGGGGCTGGGGAACCCCCCGGCTCCCACCCGCTGTCGTGGTGCTCTCAATAAAGCGGGGCTGAAGGAAACGCTGTGCTGGCATCACTGGGGGGCTGGCAAGGAGGAGTGTGACCCGCAGGGAGAGGGAAGGCTGGGACAGACGCCAGCACTGGGGTTCACACGGCCGTGTCGGGGTGCCCAGCGTGGCAGGAGCCAGTTGCTGCTTCCACAAGCTCCCGCAAATTCAGTGCCACCATTCTCCAGCGCCTGGTGTGGGGCTGAGCCCGGCTGCACCTCGGGCAGAGCTGGGCTCAGCACAGGGCGAGCCCAGGGCACTCCTCACCAGTTCTCTGTCCCCCCACTCCCTCTGGGTCCCCCAGTACCCCCAGCTCAGAGCACCCCTTGCCCCCTCCAGCATCCACTGCAAAGACTGAGCGAGCTCCAATAACTTAGGTCAAGTTTATTTGACAAAAGGGTGGCAAAGCTGAGCGACGCCGGGTCGGGGAGGGAATTCTAGGGGAGGAGGGGGTCTCCGGGGAGGACACCCTAGGGCTGGGCTGGCCCGGGGCTCCTGCAGCCAGAGCCCCAGAGCCCCCTGAGGAGAAGCACCCGGGGCAGGGCAGGGAGCACCCGGGCGGCTGCGGAGCGGGGCTGGGGTCAGTCCCTGGCCGCGCCGGCCGGCAGCTCAGGCCACGGACTTCTGGAGGTCCTCCAGCAAGCTGAGGAAACGGGCCTTGAGGGTCTCGGTGTAGGGGGTGAGGCGCTCCTTGAACTCCTGCACCAGGGGCGTCATCTTCTCACGCAGGTTGCTGAGATGCTCCACCACCTTGGCCTGGTATTCAGCGGCCTGGGGGATGCCCTTCTCCCGGATCTCCTCCAGCTTCTGGCTCAGCTTCTGCCGCAGCTCATCGCTGAAAGGGGCCACGTTCTTGCGCAGCTCCTCGACGTGCCCGCGCAGACGGTCCCGCGCCTCCTCGGCCACCGGGGTCAATTTCTGCTGCAGCAGCTCCACCTTCTGCTTGCTGAGCTCTTTCAGCTCCTGGGCGAGGGGTGCCAGGCGCTGGCGGTACTGCTCCAGATCCTCCGTCCACTTGGCAGAGAACTGGTCCAGGAAGGGCTTGATCTTCTCCTTCACCTCCTCCAGGTCCTTGGTCAGCTCCTTGCGCAGCGACTCGGTGTCTTTCAGCCACATCTCCCGCACCTCTTTGTAGTAGGGGGTCATGTCCTCTCTCAGCTTGGCGGCGGCTGCGCCCAGCGTGTCCAGGTTCTCGCCCAGCTTCAGGCTGCGAGAGGGGAGGGAGGTCACACACGGTGCCCGGGGCCCCCCGCCAGCCCCCCGCCACACGCCTCCCACTTACTCCAGCTGTTTGCCCACGGTGGAGGCCTCGAACTGGGCAATGGCTTCCTTGCCGCTGGCCTTCACTGTCTCCAGGTACACATCGACCATGTCCCTGAGGCGATCCAGGGGTGCCTGGGGCTCATCGTGCTGCCAGAAGGAGCGGGCCTGGGTGCCTGCGGAGAGAGCCGGGTGTGCTCAGAACACACCGCTCGGGGACGGCTCCAGCCCTGCCGGGGACCTGCCCGGCTCGGGAGGGGACCAGGATGCCCCTCGGCTTCAGCCCGGCTTGCGAAGCGCTTCGGAAACCGGCGGCTTCCAGCAGCGCCCGCGTCGGGCTCAGCCGCCCCATCCCTCCCGTGCTGCTCCATCCCGCGGGGCTCCGCAGCCGCTGCCGCCGCAGCCCCGGCCGGACCTACCCGTCAGGCAGAGCAGGGCGAGGGTCAACACCACGGCTCTCATCTTGGCGCTGGACCTGCGGGCAGAGCGAGAGAGTTGGGCGCGGGGAGCCCCGGCAGATCCAACCCCGGCGGGGGCTGAGCCCCCAGCCCGGCTCGAGGGGTCCCCGCTGGGGCCGAGGGCGGGGGGCACCGCTTTGTCCCCGCGGGTCCCGCGGAGCAGCCCGGGCTCTTACCGGCTCTCTCTACCGCTGCTGCTCGTCCCGTCTGAGCGGCCGGGGCTCCGCGCCGCTATTTATGCCGGAGGGGCAGTTCCGCGGAGATAAGCCAGCGCGGCGGCCCCGGAACGCGCTCCCGGCGGGCGATGTGGAGCGCAGGGTTCAAGGATCGCGCAGCACCGGCGAGGAGCGCGGGCTTGGCAGGGGCGGCGAGCAAACAGGAGCTCCCCGCGGGACGCGCCTCTCCGGCCAAGGAGCTGTTTACGCTCCCGGTGACCCAGATTCCCGCTGGCCCTGCGGCCTTGCCGGGGCCCCTCGCAGCCCCCAGGGATTGGCCGCCGGCCCGGGGACACGGTTTATTCCCGCAGGGATCTGGCCGGCTGTACCCGGACCCCTCGCCTCGGCCGCGGGTCTGTGCCCCGTCCTTCACCGGGCCGCTCACGTCACCCCCTTTTCCCGCTATATCCCCAACTCAGAGGTCCCGGGAGCTGTGCCCCTGCCCGCCCATGCCAGCCCTCGCTGGGGACCTGGGAACAGCGAAGGCTCAGCTCAGAGCAGGCACCAGCACCGGCACTGGCACACCCCAAAAACCCCCTCAGCCTGAGCCAACCCCAGGTGCTTCCCTGTCCCATTGCCACCAGTCCAGGGATCCACAGGAATCAAGCACACAGGGCTGAGCCTGGCCTGGCAAGGGGAGCAAGGTGACAGGGAGAGAGGAGCCGTGTCCCCAGCCGGGGCTGCAGGGAGCGTGCAGGGCTGGCAATGCCAGGAGGAGCTGCTACAGAGGAACGATGCTCCTGAGTGGCACCGGCTCCCTGCAGCCCCGGCCGGTGCCAGCTCGCTGGGCACCTCATGGGCATTGCACTGGCGTTGCCACCCCATGTGCTGCAGGGCGCTGGAGGCACGGGCACAGCTCCCTGCGCCTCCCAGACTCTACCCACAGCTGGAAAAGCCCCACTGCGGCAGATGCCCGGGCAGGGTCTGCTCTGCAGCGCTGCAGTTGCCCACACCCACAGGGCGAGCAGGGCTCGGCTGGGCTCCGGCTGCAGGGGGGCTGCGAGTGCCAGGGGGGCTTTGGGGAACCCAGCCGGGGGCGCTGCTGGAGCCCGAGGGAAGTGTCAGCCCCAGGGATGGACTGGGGACACAGCAGCTGCCACCCCTTGAACTTTGGCGCTGAGCAACAAGGCAAACAAGAGCCATGGGAAGATCATAATCATGGTTTTATTTGTTATGATCCCACTGTCCAACTAATTGACTAGTTGCAAGTGACCCACAAAAAAATGGACTGAAGATTTACTGAAACTTTTTTTTTTCCTGTTCGTTTTTAGTCCAACATAAATGAGGAAGAAAAAAAAAATACTTCTGACATTTCCAAAAAACAGAAATAATAGCAAAGTATATTAATATACATTCAACATATACTGCGCGTATTGATTACTACAATACAAAGCCATGATAAAAAAAGTGTGGTGCTGCGGATGGCACGGTGACGCGGCCCTGCGGGGCGGCTGCTGCGGGGGGGCCCGGCGACTCTCCCAGGATACAGTGTCATGTAAACAAAAGGAAAACGAACCAAAGGGACAGAGCAAAAGGCTTTCAGCGTTCCCCACCCTTCCCGCTCGAGCCGGCGGGCTCCCCGCGCGAGGGGCCGTGAGCGGCCGGGCAGCGGAGCTCCCCTCCTCTCCCATTTTCGGGATCGCAGAGCCATCAGCGTTGTTCTCCCGGAGCAGGGGAGGCCGGGAAGAGGCACGGGGTAAGGACAGCAAAGTCACCTCTGCCGTGCTGGTTTCACACTTCCTTCTGTGCAAAGTCAGGAGGGCTGGGTCGATGTTTCCTTTAGTTTTAAAAAAAATATTCCAGAAAAATGTCAGTAAGAAGGATCTGAGCTGGAGCTTGCCAAGTCCCAAAGGCAAGGGTGACACCACGCGCTCCTGAGCCCCAGCGGGGGGTGCCTCCCGCTCTATCCACCACGGAAAGGATGGAAAAGGGACAAAGAAGAGACCTCTGCACGTCCCGACTGTATAAGGAGAATTACCACTGTCGCCACTGGCACGAGAGAAAACCAGTCACAAGTACAATGTCGTTAAAAGAAATAAAATACTTTGAACAAAAGGTGCAAGTCACAATTCATATAGAACAGAATCTAGTTAAAAATTTCTCTCAAACAGAAATTCCTTTTGCCTTTTATTAATAACAATAATAATAAAACAACATTTACCAAAAAAAACAATTCCTACGTGATCAGGAGGAAAAGCGAAGGAAACAAAGAAAAATCCGTCTGCCCTACGTTAGCCAGGAAAAGAAAAAACCCCAAGTCGTGGCGGATTTGGAAAGAAAAGGGAAGGGAGGGCAGGGCAGGGGTGATCCTGTCAGCACCCCGACACACGAGAGGGAACAGAGCAGACAGAGGTGAGACAAGAAGTGGATTGCACCGGGGTGGGGAGGGCCCCCGCCAGCGCTGCCAGGCCCGGACCCCCCAGCACAGCGGGACAGAGTGGAAGGAGAGCGTGGCCTCCATCCAGGAGCAGCTCCAGCCCCCTTGGACGTGCCCAGGGCAGGCTCCAGGGAGGCTCAGCCCGGCGCGGGGCCACGGGCAGGGCCAGCCCCCAGAGCAGCCCCGGTGCCGAGGCCGATCCTCCGCACCGGGCTCAGGGCTCTGGGTGTAGCTGGAGTTACAGGCAAGTGTGGCAGAAATTAAAGAACCCAAAGGAACGACACACTGGATGAAGTGAGGATGAGGAAAGGGGCCATGGTATTCCAGTTAGTCAGAAATACTACGGCAATTTGGCGCAATGCTGCTAGATACTGTTGGTTTAAAATGGACCTTTTCATTTCAAAGCTGTACACAAACCCTGCAAGAGAGAGAAACGGGGGTGTTAGGGGACACCCGAATGGCACATCTCCTCCCACAGCCCTCCAGCAATGCGTTCCCAGCCCATTCCTGACCCTGCCCCAGGAGAGAGATCCCACCATGCAGAGGGGGTCTCAGAGCAGCACGAGCCTGGAAGGAGGGATGCTGTCCCTGGGCAAAGAGGGGACAGCAAACAGCCCCAGCACAGGAGCTCTGAGTTGATGGTCCCAACCCCAGCACTGGAGCAATGAGCAGGGAAGGTGACCCATGGAAGTGAGGCTGTGGAGGCAGCCCGAGGTGTGGTGAGGAGAGAGGACACACGGATACTCACTCCCTCCTGGTTACACCCCCGCCTGCTCCATCCCAAAGGGCACCTCTGGGTGCTTGTAGCTCAGCAGGACGTCTGTGATACACGTCGAGGGGTAGCAGGAGGTGTTGAGGTGCTGGCTGCCATCGCCCAGGTTTGGGTGCTCTTGACCTTCCAAACTCTCCCCGCATTCTGTAAGGGCAAAGAGGTGACTTAGCACCTCTCTCCGTGACTCAGCTCCCCGAGGAGCTGCCCACATCCCCCCGTGCCACGTGGCCAGCCCCAGTGCTCACCCTCGCCGTCCTTGTCGTGCAGCTGCTGACTGGCCATCAGCGACGACTGGCTCAGCACGGCGTCGGACATCCGAGCAGAGCTGAGCGCTTTTCCTGCCATCAAACTCATTCCAGGCAAATTATCCAACTGCACCTGTGGAGACAGCAGGACACACCTGAAGGAGAGCTCAGGAGAGGATCCCGCTGTTCCCCATCTGCCCACAGACAGGGTGCCCAGGGAGCTTCTGCAAACCTTCAGCGAGGGTTTAGAAGGACACGAGCTGTGCATCAGGCACAGCTTGGGTGCAGCCAGTGTCCCCTCAACAGGAGAATGGACTGAGCAGTCCAAATCCCTCTGAACTAATGGCACCACAGCATAGCTGGGGTTGGAAGGGAACCCTGGAGATCACCTGGTCCAAACCCCTACCAAGACAGGGACACCTGAAGCAGGTGACAGAGAAACACATCCGGGTGGTTTTGGGATGTCTCCAGAGAGGGAGACTCCAGGCCCTCCCTGGGCAGCTGTTGCAGGGCTCTGCCACCTTCATGGAAAGTTCTTCCTCACATTGAGGTGGNACGTTAAGGTAGAACTTGTTGTGTTTTAGTTTCTGGCCATTGCTCCTCATCCTGTCACTGGGCACCACTGAGCCAGTGGAGCTGCCATTCTCCTCTACAGCAGAAGGGAGCTGTAGCAAAGCACACATCAAGATTTGGGCAGGACAGTTCCCAGCACCCCAAACCCCACAGGGAGCAGAGCACTGAGCTCTAGGCTACCATGACAGAGCTGGGCTGGCTGTGTCTGCAGAGCCCTGCGTGGCCAGAGCCAGGCCAGGCTGTTCCACTGGAGGGACCTGGGAGGCAAAGGCACCTACGTAGGCATCATCACTGTTCTGGATGGTGTGATGTCTCTGCAGGGTGCGGGGCCGCGGGTGCTCGCTGGACGAGGGGCGCACGGGGTAGCCCAGGCCGTTGTGGTCAGGCACCTGCATGGCTTGGCCGGGGGAGCTCCTGTCCATGCAGTTCCCTACGATGGACTCTTGAAAACCAGACAGGACAGAAAAACGACAGGTTAGTACAAGGAACCTGCAGCTCCCATCACGTGTGCCACTGCAGCACTGAGATGTGACAGCACACACAAACGCTCCTTGCTGGCAGAGCAGGGATGGGACTCCCAGCTGCTCTGGTGGGGGTGGTGCAGCACCAGTGCCCCCACTCACACTCACACAGGCTTCTCCCTCCAGCATTAATATCCCAAAACATCCCAATGGTAGCTGCCTCCTATCAGGTCTACAAAAGCAGCCTAAAGCTGGACTAACTGGGGCAGGAGCACAGGAACCAGACCCTTTTCCACTTCTGCCTTCCCCTCGAGCCCAAGCTCGACCCCCACCCTGCCCACATCGTTACACAAGAGCTGAGGGAGCCTCCAACACGGGATGCCTCCAGCAGGGCCCCTTGGCAATCATAAGCAACATAATCCTGCTGGAAGAGCTGGCCAGGATGCTCACTTTTATCAGATGACTTCTCCCTGCCCTCCCACAGTCTGGCTGCAGGAGCACACGAGTGTTCTGCCTGGCAAAGTCCATCTGCGCTGCAAGCTCTTGTGACTGAGGGCAAAGGCCACATTCCTATCAGGCAAAGCCTCTCGTCATCGAGCACACGATGTTTTGGATAAAGGCCTGAGCCATGGAGGAGCCTGTCATCGGGGCTGAGCTCGCTGAGCACGGACCCCGCCGAGCACAAACACCCGACGGGGCTGCGAGCGCTGGGGAGCTGCCCCGAGGTGACGCAGCTGCAGGTACCTCCCTCAGAAAGCCACAGCTTTCCCAGGGCTTTGGCCGGTGGGAGGTGATGTCCTGCTGTGCTGGGACACCGCACGGCCCCGCGGGCACTGCAACTGCCACAAAACTGCTCCCCAAGGAGATCTCACAGAATCCTTGAACATCCCCAGCTGGAAGGGACCCACGAGGATGATCCAAGCCAAACTCTTGGCCCTGCACAGGGCAGTCCCAAAATCTGTCCACAAATTCAGCATAATCCAAGTGAGACCCCATCCCATGTGGTCCCCGTGCCGCTCGCAGGCAGGTGAGCATGGATAGCACAGCTAAGACACTGCTCCTCGTGCCCTTCCTCCATCAGGAAGGTGGCATTCCTGCCGGAGCCCTGTCCCAGGGCAGTCAAGAGTTGCAGCCTCCCCCTTCCTTTGCACAACCGTGGGGTTACGTGCGGTTAACAGTCAGCTTTCCCGGAAAAGCGAGAAGGAAAACATGAGGTAACAGATGTTAGCGGATCAGTGCCACCCACACACTGCTTAGGATGCTGCTCCAACTGTGGGAACAGTGGTTGGGGCCAGCAGCCTGCTGCTCCAGCTCCACAAACAGCCCCAGCCCCAGCCCCTGCGCTGTGTGTGACGAGTTCCCTCAGCCTGGAAGAGCCAGGACCCAAAAAACAGCTGCTTCCCAATGCCCACGACTGGGGATGCCGCTCTGGACTGAGGGACAGACACCCTGAATTCACAGCCCCGCAGAGGAGAGCCTTTCATCCCCACATCCTTTGTGTCACTGTGGCATGTGACACTGGCACGGCGCTGCCGCCAGCTCGGTCCCCTGCGCCGAGCCCAGGCAGGTTTCCCATGGGCAGCGCTCCCAGCCCCGGGACAGCTATGTTGGAGCAAAACTGGAGCAAGGCCGTCCACAGGCAGTGCAGTCACATCCCAAACACATCTGGTCGGCTCTCAAGGGCGCCAGCTGCCATCCCTGGCAGATGCTCCACAGACATCCAGAGCTTTGTGATCGGTGTCAGCACGTGCCCGTGGAAGCGCAGACACTCCTGGGCCACGGGGAAGTTACAGTGCTCCAGGGAAAACACAGCTGGGGAGCTGGGGCAGGGAGAGGAGATACCCCTCAAACTGCATCATTACACAGTCTAGGGAAAGTAGGGGGAAAAGCCAGGGATGTAGGATTTGGTGTAGGTCAAAAATGGGAAAGCCCAGGGGTGTAGGATCTGCTGTAGGTGAGGGTACCCAGGAAGCTTTGAGGTGACTCTGCCTGGACCTGAAGCGTCACAGGCCTGAGTCCAAGTGGGTTATAGAGGCCATAAGGAAAATAGTACAAGCAGTTGCATCTCAGGACACAGTTTACTACAAACAGCCCTGTCAGAAGGGCTTACACAAGCCTATTTGTAAACATTTATTTGCTTTTACTCATTTACAAGGCCTTGCAGTCTAAAGTCCTTCTCCCTTGTGTAAGCAGTCCTCACACCATCAGTGCGGGGGCTGAGATTTGGCTTCTGGCTTCACCAAACCTCAGTGTCCATCTAATGGGCTACAGTGACAAGATTCAGACTCAGGATTTCGTACCAAACGCCCCTCCAGAGCTTCCAACCCCCACTGAGCCTGGGGCGATCCTCCCCACTCCAAGCACAGCAGGGAAGTCGAGCTCTCAGAGCAAACGCATCGGGAATTCAGAATTTAGGAGGATTTCAGCACAGCCCTGCCTTGTCCCTGCCCCCCGCCCACGCTCTGGGGGGTCAGGGATTGGCAGCCCTGCTCAGCCCTCCGAGCCAGCCTGTTCCAGCCCGGTACTTTCCCAACAGACCCGTGCTGTGTCCCTGAACAAAGCTGGGCCTCCTGTGCCCTGGACACGGCTCCTCTGCAATAGGGCCCCGAGTGCCAAGGGCGAGCTGGTGGCTCCGGCCCAGCACCCCGAGTCCTGCAGGGAATACTGATCCACCCGTTCAGCCTCTCCTCAAAGCCCTCTTAGCGAGGGGCTCGGAGGGTGTTTTTCCTGCAGAGGAGCCTGTAATTACAGCTCAGGCAGGAATTCTCTGACAGCACAGCGCTGCCAGAGCAGCCACCGAGGAGCAAAGGTGCAGCCGCTTCCAAGGAGCAGGAAAGGTCTTCAGGACCTAATGGCAAGTTTAAACTCACTGTCTCCAGAATCCACCCTTCCCAGTTCAAGCAGGGATAGAATCTTGCTGCTGCTGCTGCTTCCCAAAGTGCCAGAGAGGCTGCAAGGCCACTGGAGCCACAGGACACTGACCAACACTGTTACTGTGTGTGTTTGTGGGAGCCTTAGCAGCGCCTGGACTTGAGGGTCTGTGCTTAAGAGCAGGAATAAATGGATATACTGCTACAGCTGGGGTGTGCTGGCAGCTGAGCTGCTCCTATCCCATGTTTACAGGGGATGGGGAACATCACCAACAAGAATAAATCTGTGGTCACCATGCAGCATCTCTGCAAAGCTGGCAGCAAGCTGGGCCCTGGTCTTTACCTGCCTGCAGAAGTAGGTCAAATTCCCAAGGGGAGCAGCCCATTGGGCTCCTTCCTTACTCAACCCTGTTTATTACAGAGGCTATGCCTGCAATTTACTTCAGGCCACAAAAGCCAGAAAGAATCTCGGCAATTCCGTGCTATGCAAAACATGTCAGGAAACCCTTGGTGTGCCGGGTGGGACGGTGTCCTGGGCAGCAATGTGAGGGGCTGGCACGGATGGACAGACACCTGGCCTGCACGGGCAGCAGGGAGCCTTACCTCTGCTGGGCACCTTATTCCTGAATCCGGGCGCGGGCTGATGCCTGTACTGGTGCGTTCCCAGCTCCGGCGCGGGATTAGCAGTTCCTAGCAAAGATTCGGGGTCCCCGTGCCCTCCTGCGTTTACAAGCAGAGGGGTCTCGTGGCAACCTTTGGTCAATGTGTTTGAACTCTTACTGTCAGGAAAGCTGTCCCTGTTTCCCTCGCAGGCGCAGTCCTCCTCCATGCTCTCTGAGTGGAACAGGGCTGGCTGGTGTCCGTATCCCTGCGGCGGTGGCACGGACGCAGGGACCTGCTGGATACATTCTTGCGCCCTGATTTTTAAGAGATGCTGGGGGCTGTTCTGGGGGTGGTACGTGTCAGCACTCTGATAAGGCAAAGACAACGACTGGCGCTCCGAGAGGTTCTGTCCCATGCTGGTGCCCATACTGCCAGCATCCCCTTGACTCATATGCCTGAACAACTCTTGGAATTCTTGCTGCTGCTGCTGCTGCTGCCGCCGTTTGATGAGCTGTGCAAATTCTGCCTGGGGCAGCCGCATGTCCGTGTGCCCCGTGAGCGAGTGCCGGGGGGAAAGCAGTCCCTGGAGGATGTGCGGTACCTGCTGGTGTCGGCTGTAGTCGGGAGGTGTCGGGGACAACAGTGCCTGCTGTAGTGCCGATGCCGTGTAGTGCTGCTGCTGCTGATGTGCGTTTGGAGGGAAACTGGGGTACTGGTCGAGCTGCGGGACCTTCAGAGCTTGCTGGGCCGCAGGGAACCCGACCCCTCCCGACGGGCTGTAGCTGCTGGGGGAGACGCGGGGCTGCTCCGGGAACAGGTGGGGGTGTAAGTGCACCTGGTCGTAGTTGGCGGGGGGATACCTGTTCACGTTCAGACTGCAAGGACAAGGAAAAGGACAAGTGACCGCACTGCTCAGCGGGAGCCAGAGCTGCTCCCGCACGGGAGGGCTTCCCCAGGCGCGCGCGACGGCAGCCCTGGCCTGGCTCAGCAGCTCCTTCCCAGTGACAGGGAGGGAGCAAGCACAACCCAGGCTGGCAAGGACACCACGTCTCATCCCGAGATTGCCCCTCCCTCCTCTCGGCAGCGCTCCCCTGAGCCGGGAGCAGGCAGGGAGGGGCCCTTACCTGTGCGACTCGGCGCTGTCGGCGCTGAGCTGCTTGGACAGCTGCCGGTGGCCGTAGCTGAGGGAGGCCATCAGGCTGGCGCGGTGCTGCATCTGGATCTGGCTGGCGCTGGGGCTCAGGGACATGCCCCGTGTGTGGGACGCCAGGCCCTGCCCGCCCACCGAGGCCCCGGGCAGGAGGCTGCTGCCGACCATGTCCCCGGGCTCCTGCACTTGGATGGTGACCTGCTGGGGCTGCGACTGCTGCTGCTGCTGCAGGGCCAGGCACGTCAGCCCCATGGCCGGGGGAGGGGAACAGTTACCCGACTGCGGGAAGATTGTGTTGTGGGATGGCATCCCTTGGAACTGGGACTGGGAGGCAGCACCTACAAGGAACAAAGACCCTCAGCACCCCTGCCAGCCCAGGGCGAGGCTTGGGAGCGAGATCTGCTCCATTCCCCAAAGCACTGGACAAGGCTGGGATTAACCTGGTCTAGTGAAAGGCCGCAGCAGGGGGCTGGAAAAGGATCATCTTTAAGGTCCCTTCCAACCCAAACCAGGCTAGGATGCTATGATTCACTCCATGACTCTGGGCCGGGCTGGGAACTCAGTACGTGCCCGTATGGGTGCTCTGTCATGCTCCGCCAGCGTGCAAAGGTCACAGCCAGAGCCCCTTGCACCGAAACAGAAACTCTGCGGAGCTGACAGTGATTTGCATAAACCCAAGAATATCAGCCCTTCCTCCCCACCCCCGGGAGCGATAAGTAAGGATCTTGTGACAAGGAACCCAACAGCACATTCCAGCTGGCAGCTCCTCGAGAGCTCTCGATAACAGCAGCCCTTGCTGCCAGATGGAGAATCTTTCACATCATCAGCAAACTGTGCAGGGCCTGGGCTGGGGTGGGGGAATGGAGCCCTGGCACCCCCACGCTGCTTCTCCAGGGTTTGATGGGATCACATGGCCCTGCCCAGCTCCCAGAACTGCTTACCATGGGGCTGGAGCACGCTGCTGCTCACGGGGGGTGGGCTGCTGTTGGGTTGCCTGAAGAGATGGTTGTTGGGGTGGTTCGGGGGCGGGCTGGATGGCTGGATCCGTAACCTACGCAGGGAAACAAGCACCTTCTCACCATGCCTGCTCCTTGTCAAGATGCTGTCTCAACTGTGAGAACTGATGCCAAACACTGCGTGTCTTGTTCCAAATAAACACCATAAAGCCCTTGCTGTGGATCCCAAGGTCTCTGCAGCTTGGCTTCTCTTCTGAGAGCCACCTCACTTGTCCAAGTCACGCAGGGAGTGAGCATGACCTGGTGACTACCACAGAAACCTGGGGACAAGGACACTGCAGGCTCACCTCCTGACTCACTGCATCTGGTTAGACACCCTGCTCTCCTTTCCTGTAACTCAGCCTGCCTCACCTACAAGTCAGGGTGCTGAGGGCAAGGAGGCTGAGCTCACCAAGGGCCTGGAAAGGTGTGACACCTCCAAGGAAGCATGAGAGAGCCTGGTTGCTGCAGTGGCATCTTCAAGCCGCGAAAAAAGGCAGGACTGTCAATCCTCTGCTCAAAGCAGGTCTGTGCCTTTGAATCAGATTTCTCTGCTTCTGAAGTCCTTCAGACAGAATCCAGCTCAAAGGACCAGGCACATTCACCTGGGAACTGGCTGTGCTGTTCTGACTCCATAAACCTCCAACTCAGCCTGGCCTCTCCTGAGTCCATCAGCCCATCCCTGGGCTTCAGGAAGAGTAAAACCCAGAGCTGTCCTAAAGCCATTTCTTTACCTCTGAAGCTGGTGAGTGAGCAGAGCTGGCTGGTTTTCACATGGAGCTTGCAAGGGTGGAGATGGCTGGGGAGGCCGGATACAGTCCTGAACCAGGCACCACAAGAAAACAAGAAGTGTTTGCAGTCAATGTCTCAGTCAGTAAATTTAGAAACACTGCTGGGTGAAGCAGGACATATCCAGATCCACCGAGTGTCAGTCCCTGACTGCAGCCCTGGCTGCCACAGCTACCACAGCAGCTGTGCAAACATCTCTGCTGAAATCCTTCAGCCTTCCCGCTACAGCAAACCCAGCAAACTCCCCTCCCTCAATCCCCCCGGGGCCTGCTCGCGAGCTGCGTCTGCAGCAACACAGGAAAACAGAGCTGAGCCTCCAGCAGCTCTGGCTCGGGCTCCACTACCTGAATCTGCTGATGAAGAATCTGATGGTGCTGCTCCTGCTGGTACAACATGTGCTGCTGCTGCGTCTTCTCCAGCGTCCTCTCGTCCATGTGCCCACCGTACATCTTCTGGAGCTGCTCACACTCCTGCAAGGAACCCAGCACGTCCCATAAATGACCTTCTGGTGGCACAGCACCCTGCTGCGTGCGGAATGCCACGCTCTGCAGCATCCCCGCTCTGAGAAAAGCTGGCAAAGAAAGCCCAATCCATTTCCTTTGACAGAATCAGGTGTGCAGGGACATGGCAAAAAGCCAGGAAAGCAAGGGGTGCACGTGACACTGAGCTGGCACTGTTGTGTCCCCTTAATGCAGGCAGCAAGCTCTGGAAACGACACTTCAAGGTGAGGAGAGCATCTCACTTGTGCCGTGCTGCAAGGGGAAGGGCCTGTCCTGGGGCCAAATCCTGCTCCAGCCGTTGGCAAGGGGTGCCTGGCTGCACAGGGAATATCCCACAGTACACTCCAAACTCTGCTGGTAGGAGCTGCCCTTTCCCGGGACACCCTGGAACAGCCCCAAAACTGCTGCCAGAGGAAATGTGGGAGAGCAGGAGCTGCAGTCTGACAGTGCTGGGGGGCCCTGCAAGGACAGGCAGGATGGGCATGGGTGGGCACAGCATGATGGCTCTCTCCAGAAAAGAGGGGCAGGAATCCCCCCAGGTCCCCAGCTGCAGGTGAACAGCTCGCACACCCAGGGGACACTCAGGGTTTGCTGCAGTCGCACAGAGCTGCAAAGTCCCCACTCTGTCCCTCAGCCTTCCACGTAAAGATTCCTCTTTTGCCTCCTGAAGCAGCAAGACCAAGGCAATAAGAATTCCTCGTGGAGGCTGTTTTGAGGACCCCCACCCCTCTCTCACCTGCTGAAGCTGTTTGATGCTGCTGTTATTGCCCATCTTCTCCAGGTGGGCTTTGAAAGCCTGGATGCTGGCAGCCCCGTCGGAGAAGCGCCGGACCGGGGAGAAGCGCTCGGTGGGGAGGTGCAGCGTGTTGGAGTCCTTGTAAATAGAACTGAACACAGGGGGAAGGGGGTTAGTGACCTGACACCAGCCAGAAAACAAACTCCAGTACAGACACTCCATTTCCACCAGGCTCCCAGAGGCCTGGATGCTCCACACTGGGCAATTGGAATGGGCACATCTGAACCAAGCTGTGCCCAAGGCACCACAAACACTTCCCCTTCACAATGAGGTTCCTGTGCCATCGGAGGGAGCCAGATTTTTTTCAGGAGCTCTTTTCTCCCATAGCTGAGGCTCCCCATTATCCCAGCCCTGCCATTAGGTGCCAGCTGTGTTATCAGGAGCAGAGATAACCTGGCACACACCCATCAAAATGTGCCTCACAACAAACACTCGGGGCTCTCTGCCTGCCCTCATGGCTTCCGGGCAAGTGCTATCAGTGGAACCTGGTTTCTGTGTAAATCATAGAATCACAGAAAGGTTTGGGCTGGGAGGGACACCTTCCACTATCCCAGGTTGCTCCAAGCCCTGTCCAACCTGGCCTTGGACACTTCCAGGGATGGGGCAGCCACAGCTTCTCTGGGCACCCTGTGCCAGGGCCTCACCGCCCTCACAGGGAGGAATTTCTCCCATCAGTAAAGGATTTCTTTTGTAAAGATTCTGCAAACGCCATGTCCGGAACCCAGCAAGCGACACTCGATGCACAGGCTCCAGCAGCAGCCTTTGTCTGTGAGAACATCACGGAGACGTGGTCTTTACAGCACTTCTGACACCAAACCCAGCAAGAGCCCACCTGGCTGCAGCTGGAGTGGTCCTGAGCTCCAGAGGTCACTTTGAGGGCCTGTTCCAGACTTCCCTTGTCACAAGGTGACTAATGCTGGACCACTTCCAGCAGGCTGGGTTCAGTTTTGTCACTGTCTCTGCCTTAGCAGGACATAGTTCAGTTTCCTTCGTGGGAAAGAGCTGTGCTCCTGCCTTTTGATGCCATCCCATCCATTATCCTGATCCATTTGTTCTCCTGTGGCACTGATGGAAAGCAGAAGCTACAGATAAAATCATGCTGAGGTTTTGAAACCCGTGTGGGCAAGGCAGAACAGCTGCAGTTCCCTGTGCAGCTGTACTTCAATTCTGCTTTCAGATATTTAACGTGACAAAACTGGGGGCTACAAAAGAAGATGCATAAGATGGCTTAAAAAAGGTTAAGGGCTAAAATAAAACCCACCTGCCATTCAATAATGTGGTTTATTTACACAGTGACTGCTAATTTCTGTGCCAGGTATGTCATGGACTCACTGTGGGACACTCTGTTTAGATCATGGTCAGAGGAAATTTCTGTGATTTCACAGGAAAAACACAAAACAGGCTCACAGCACGTTACAACACCAAGAGTGGAATGAGCAGATACCACCCTGCTCCTGATGCAACAGCCCCAGGACTCCAGAGCCAAGAGACAGAGGTGACACCGGTGTTATGTGCAGGGTAAGTGTGTTTAAGGTCTTGTAAAAATTCCGCTCCTGCTGTGCGTGAGGGACCCGGCTTACCTTTAGGATTTGCAGCAATCCTGAAAGCAGGACACAGCACATTCTGCTTGTTTTGCAAGCTGCACTCCTCTTCCTATCAAGCTGTGGCCCTACATTTTTTTCCTCTCCTGCTCTTCCCATCCCCCAGGCACCTCTGAGGGAGTAACTTGAGGGCAGAGAGGTGCTTATCTTGGTTTTCCGGAGCTCCAGCGTGGCACTAGCACTGTCCCAGTCTGCTCAGAGTTCACCTGTCCCTGCTGATTACATCAGTGCTCAGCTCAGCAGGTCTCTGGCTACAATAAAAAGGGCTCTGTCAAGCCTGCCAGTGTGAGCTGCCTGAGGGGCTGAACACCAGCACCAGCCTGGCCTGGCAGCCACTGCTTTCCCAACAGGCAGCAAACTCCCGTGTGCAGTGTGCAGCTGGTTTGCTCCCTGAGGGGTCAGAGCACTTTTAAGCATTTTTAAGAGGGTTTTTTTTTTTATTAAGAGGAATTTAAGCTCCCCCTGTGGCATTAGCATCTCCAGTTGGCTGCTGTGACAAGGACTCAGTCACATTAACACCTCTCCATCAGGACTGTCCCTCCCACACATCCTGAGTGTGTTCAGATCCAATCCAAACGTTCCCTCTTTCCCAGACATCGTGATTTTTGTTTTCTTCTCCACCCAGCTTCCTTTCCTCACATCACTCGATCTATCAAGGGTGAGAAATAAAATTACTCTCGAGGAGCTTTGCAAAGAGACTTTGCAGTCAGAACACACAACTCTGGTGCAGAACAGTGAGGGTTTTAAGCTCTGCTGTGGATGACTCTCGGTGCAATCTTTTGCCTGCATCTGCCTCCAAAAAGGTTCTGTAGCAAATCTGCTGCCTTGATGCCCACCATTACACAGGGAAAAGCTTTCCTCTAAAAAAAAAATAGCTTATTCCCAATTTTTCTGTGATGGCAGCCATCCCAGCAAATCATCTCCAGCCACCAAAGTGGGACTGGAGGGAAGAGCCAGCTGATTCCTGCTGGTCCCTGCAGGCAGGGAGCCTGAGCCAGAATGGTCAGACACTCTCTGCTCTGTGGGTCTGCTCTTTGTCCCTGTTCCTCCTCCTCCTCACCCCTCCCTGCCAGCGGGATGTCCTCAGTGCTCCATTCCAGGCGCCACCTGGGCGGGATTCCTGGCGCAAGCTGCCCGGCCGGCCGGTGCCGTTACTCACCGGTGCTGGTCGGGTCCCAGGTGTGGAGCCCAAGCCCGGGGTCGGAAGGACTGCTGTCCTAGCTGCCTCTGCAAGTCTGGAGGGATTTCAGCTGTAGGGTTGGTCATGGCCAGAGTGTGCCTTTTTGACCTATTTGCCAAGTATCTGCAACAAGCAGGAGCACATTTTATAAGAGACTGATGGGAGTACTCCGAAAACAGGGAGCGTTAGATAATCCAGAGAAAACGGGAAGGAAGAAGCTTGTGCAGTGCTCAGAACGCGCCACGGACACGCTGCCCATGCCCGTCACAGCACTGGCTCACCAGTGCTTTGGGGACAAGTGTAGTTTCAGCTGCTGGTGCTCCACCGCCAGCCTCGGAAGGAAAGAGGAGCCGTTCGCCCTTCCCAGCAGGAAAGCCACGTTTCACCTCAAGGGGAATGCTGGTATATCCCTTTGGGAATACCCAGGTGACCGCCTGCCCTCAGCGTGGATTCATCCACTCGAGCAGGTCTGTCTCTCTCTCCCAGCCTGGGGAGCCAAGGCAGAGATAACCCAGCAGGAGCTGGGCACAGAGAGGAGCTGCAGCTCCTGCCAGGGGAGCCTGCGCTCCTCAGACCGACCCTGGGACACCCCGGCTCCGGCCGCCAGCAGCGGCCACCTCGTCCCAGCACGGGAAGGGTGCGAGGGGGAGCACGGGGAAAGGCTGGGCTGAAGCAGGGCTGTGCCAGCCCGGTCCAAGTGCGCCATCTAGTCCCTGCTCCGCTCCGGGAAAGTCGGGAATGGCCCGGGATGAGCAGGGAATGGGAACCGAGCAGCAAGAGGGTCCCTCCCTCCGGAGCCACCAGCACCAAGGCTGGGCTTGCCTCTCACACCAGAGCTGGGAGGCAACAGCTTAAACAAAAGCCCGCTCTGCACTGAAAAAGAGCTGCAGGTCTCCTGCAAACCCCCCAAAGACCGGGGAGGGGGAACTCGGAGCCTCTGCTCCGGCGAGGATGTGAGGAAGGGCCAGGCAGTGCTGAGAGCTGCTGCCTGCCCTGCTGCTCCTGGCACAGCCGAGCCCAGGGCAGTGGGGCCGGCAGAGAGGGGGGTGAAGCCCCTGCCCAGGGCTGGCGCTGCAGCCAGAGCCGTGCCCGCTCAAGGCCGCCGGGATGAACGCCCGCCTGTGAACTGAACCCTTTGTGCTCCTGTGAACCAGCAGTGAGGCAGCTCTGGTAACCAGCCAAGGACCACCTGGCCAGCGACAGCCATGAATCCTCACCTTTGCCCTTTCTCCCTGCAACGGCCCCTGGGAAGCAGAAAGAGCAGCAAGCGATACAGACTTGCCCAAACCCAGCCTGTCTTTGCTGCTGAAGCCACTTAAGCAGAAGAAGCAGGTTAACAGTGCCGTGGTGCCCCGCCAAAGCCCGTGCCATTAGCTGTTTAAGAATCGTTTGATGCAGACAGGGAAAGTTTCCCAAAGAGCTTTACTGCTGTGGTTTGCTAAGATCATTTTATTTCAGCCCTCCAGGGAACAATCCAATCATGAGCTCTAACAGCGTTTCGGGTGGAAGAAAGTTTCCCAAAGCTCAAAGGAGATGTGGCTGTTCCCTGGAACAGAGAGAAGACTGCGCTCTGCTTTCAAGGTCAGATTAAGGAGGGCCAAAGCTGCTCGTTGGTGGCTGCAAACAGAGTATTTGGGGCAGTGTTCTGAGAAGCTAAATATTTGCATCTGTCCCTGATGTTAACGCTATTTACCCTTCTCCTCTGATGACTACTGACATGTCGCAACACAAGGGGGTGGAGAACGAGTTAACACACAACCTGGATGGTGCTTTTTCAAGGCCATCTGGTGGAAGAAGAACATGTACTGTGAAAGAACTAAGGGCAGCACTGTCGAGAGCAGCTAAGTGACCTCTGAGTCCAAGGGGACTTGGTTTTCAGTGGGGTCTGAACGTTTCAGCGCCTTGCAAAACACGGCACAGGGGTTTCAAAATGTTTCCAGCTGAGCTAATGCTTTAGAAGCTCAACTGAAACCTTCAGGTTTAGAATAGTGAAAATCTGCCCAGGTAAGATGTCCCGGCATCCCCTTGCCAAGAATGAGATTTATCATAGCCAAAAAGACCACCTGCTGTCTGAGGTGCTGTCAGAGGACATTATTGGCCCTAAATTAAAACTTTTAATGGCTGCTGAGGCTATTATTGAGGCTACAAGTAGACTTTCTAGGCTGAGGTAGGCGAGAGGAGTCTCAGTGCAGTCTGTCACTGCTCACACCCACTGTTCCTCAGGAGCACTGAGAGGAGCGGAGCTGGCCCTGGAGCAGGATCTGCACCCATCCCAGTGTCACCCTGCCTGCAACAACCCCCAGTCTGAACTCTTGGGAGCCCCTGAGGAGCCACTCCCTTACCCAGGTGATGATCTGCACAAAGAGGGCATCCAGAAAGCTCTTCCAATTTGAGGTAAGAAGCAGGAGCACCCACCACACGTAGTGCTCAGATGGTTAGCAGAGAAGAAACTATGCAAAAGCTACTAAGAAAATGTTAGCAAGGCCATGGTTAGTGTGTTCATGGACTGAGAAAGTACAAGCACATTCTACCCACTTCCTACAATGTGTTTGGAGCAGACACAGAGAACAGAAGTTCCCAGCCTGAGAGCTAATAAAGCTTTCCTTATCAGAGCAGACTATTTTAAGGCCTAATGCTAAAATTAGCAGCTAGAGGTACCCGTAATTCCAGCAAGCTCACTTTGTTTGAGGCATCAGAGTTGGATGTTTACTGCATGTCTTGATACAAAAGCTGCTGCACTGGCACCCAAGGCCAGAGGAGATCCTCCCACCTCCAGCACTCAGCAGGGAGGGGAATCCCTCAGCACTCACTTGGCAGGTTAGTGTGGATTGCATGCTGGTGCACACTAAGCAAAGGAATTTAGCAGCTCCAAGAGTTTCTGGAGAACCTACTGCTCAATCAGCTACCCATCTCAGGGGAATCCAGCTTTGCAAGCACCCAGTAGTGCCAGAGGAGTAACTGCCTGCAATAATCAACACCCCCAGGAACAGGAGAAGTGCCGGGCCTTCGCTGTAAAATCAACACTGGTGCCCTGATGAGGTGGCTGTGTTTGAATCAGCTCTGGAACAGCCCAAGGTGAGCCTCGTGGAGGTAGGAAGGGCAAATGTTAACAGAGTGGGAGTTACCTCTGCACAGCTTCCTGATCCGGCTCCCCATCGGAGCTCTCCTCATCCACGGGGGTGACAGCTGGGACAGCCTGCGGAGAGAGAAGCCACAGTTCCAGAGGACACCCAGCGCAGTCCCCTCTGCACAGGGGACACCTGATCTTCCCAAACAAGCTTCCACAGGGGTCTGTGTTGGCTCCTCTGCTGCACCAAGGAAGCCTGGCCAAGAACCCCTTCCAACATTCCTCCCCCAGTCCAACTGCCTGGGCAGGGCTGCTGCCACTTGGAGAATCCATGGATACAGATGCACCCAGGGAGTGAGAACACGCACGAACGCCTGAGACAGACACAGGAGTTTTCTCCATGGGATCAGCGAAGGACAAAAGCCACCATTAAATGTGCACAAACACTGTCAGTTCCACAGAGGAATACACGACCCCGCCTGCCAGCTCCAGGAGAGCACAGCAGCAAGTCCTGCAAGGGGAACAGGGGAACCTTTGGCAGCGAGCAGGCACATCCCTGCAGCGCTGGGCCTGCTGTGACCTGGGCACAGCCACCTCTGCCTGCGGGAGGGGGTATTTTTAAGCACTCTGCCTTCCCTGTGCTACTCACTGGCGTCATGGTGACGAGCGGCGAGGGGCCCCGGGGCCGCTTGAGCAGCTGCTGCGCGTGCAGCTGGATGTTGGCCCCGCCGTCCGACGCCCGCCGGCCCAGCGGGCCCATCCCGTTCAGCAGCTGCAGGGTGGGGGGCTGCAGCAGGGACTGCTCCTGCAACGACACACAGCACCGTTACCCGCCCCAGCCAGGGCCCAAGGTCATGCTCCAGGAGAAGACAAGCCCTCTGGGCTTCAGGGGTGTCACCAGCATCTCCCAGTGACGCGGGGCAGGGACAGGCGGCGTCAGTGGATGAGCAGGGTTTAACTCTGCAGCTCTCTGCACGCTGCTTTAGCTGCCGGGCAGGCTGCAACCTGCAGCTCAAAGCCTGGCAGCACAGTCCTATTTCTCCCCAGCTCATTTATTAATTTCATATTGCTCTTTCATTCTTCAGCTCTTTCACAGAATCACAGAATGGGTTGGGTTGGAAAGGACCTTAGAGATCATCTCATTCCAACCCCGTGCGATGGGCAGGGACACCTTCCACTATCCCAGGTTGCTCAGAGCTCCACTCAGCCCGGCCTTGGACACCTCCAGGGATGGGGTATCTGCAGCTTTTCTGGGCAACCTGTGCCAGTGCATCACCACTCTCACAGTAAAGAATATTTTCCTAATATTTGATCTAAACCTACTTTAGAGAACCAACTGGAATCATACATAAAGAGAGTAATTCTTGAGGCTTATGGAGTCCAAGGAGTGACAGAGGGAGCAAGTGTGAGCACAAACACCCCTCACACCTGGCAGGGCATGGAGCACAGCAGGGATCACGGGCAGTACCTTGTACTCCAGCTGCCCCGTGGGCTGCAGGTTCTGCCTGGGCAGCACATTGTGCATGAAGTTCACATTCGGGGTCACCTGCAGGAACGGAGCCTGAGGAGTGACACGGGGGAAGCCAGGCAGGAGCTTCTGCAGGTCTTCCATGACTTCCGTCCTGTGCAATCACATTTGGAGAGGGGAATTAGCCATGATGCGAGGAAATCCCTCGCAGACCCAGTACACCCAGCTTCCCTCCACAAAAAGCTTCTCACTGCTCTGGAAAATGGTCACACAGAGCAGCCAAGCCACTCTTTGGTTTTATTTGTCCCTTTTTCCCCTCCACGTTGAGATTTGCCAGAATTAGCTCTTGGCATTAACCTCGATGGCATTTATCCCAAAAACTTCACCTCGGACATGACAGCAGTGCAGCTCAGGTGAGACACTGGCCTGACCAAAAGCACAGCTTACCCAGAGCTGATCAGGAACAGCAGGAAAGAAGTACCTCATCCCCATCTAAAATACTGACCAAGCTGTGTAGGGGAACTGGGACCTTTAAAGGAACACCCAGAAGGACCAGAGTCACATGCTGGGAGTAAATCTCCAGGCCAGAGTGCAGTACTCACCGTGGGTCAGCTACTCCCACTGTGTGCCTCCTCATGGACAGGTAGCGGACCAGAGCCTCGGGTGATGGCTCTTCCCCTTCATCGCTGTCCAAGTTCATTGTTCCATCAGTCTGGGCAGGACAAACATTGGAGATGTTGAAACACAACAGGAGGATCAAAGGAAAGGCTTCAATGTGAGCCAGAAAAAGAGCTTGCAGGGATCATGGAGGTGTACCTCACCTCCACAATTTGGTTCTCAGGGTTGATGAGCTGGACTTGGGGCACGTTGATGTTCATGGTGTTGCCTGTCTGTTCTGTCTGCTAAGTGGAGAGATCAGGATCAGAAGACACAAACACAGCATGGCTTTACAAACACTGCAGGACTAACACCAGCCCTAAGCACCTGGAACAGGAAGGTGACCCTGGAGCCAGTAAAGAGCTGTTTATTCTCAAGGACTTGCCTCGTTTACCCCCCTTCCTTTTGTTCAGGCAGGGTCAGCATCTCTTCTGCTTCCCTTATGACCTGGCCTCTCCCAAAGCAAGTGCTCACTGCTCCCAACAGCAGCACAAGGTGAGGAAGAAGCACCACACAGCAGCCCTGGGCTAGGAACTCCAGCTCCCAACAACTCCCTCAGCTCCTTCCCCTCTGTCACTAAGCGAGCAGGAGACTGCCCGAAGGGTGTTTAGCCAATGCACAAACTGTTCCAAACATCAGGATTAGGGTACCCTAAACACACCAAATTCTCAGACAGGAGCGTTCTGACACTCCAGCCAGGATGTGGACACCCACGAGCAAGCCTGAGTTCAGCAGGTAAAGGACTGGCCGGCCTTGCAGGGCTGGAAGAACGCCGGCAAAGGGGATGTACCTGGATGTTGGCCGAGGTGGGGAAGGTCATGGTGCGTGGGATGCTGGGCGAGGGTGCAATGCGCAGGTTCTTGTGCCTCTTGAGGCGGTCGCAGAGCAGGCTGTAGATCGCGCTGTAGTGATCGTACGCGTCGGCTCGCAGCGACTGAAAGGCAAAGGAAGAGCGGTCACCCCTTCTTGTGCAGTGATCAAACACGTTTCACACGGTGCTGGGGTTGTTCAGCTGCCC
The DNA here is from genome assembly GCA_013398015.1 of Oreocharis arfaki. NCBI lineage: Eukaryota > Metazoa > Chordata > Aves > Passeriformes > Paramythiidae > Oreocharis > Oreocharis arfaki. The sequence goes on from VZRR01000393.1 coordinate 29,257, forward strand.
CCAAACAGCCACTGATCAGCAAGAGGAGCAGGCAGGACACGCCAAGCCTCACCTGCACCGTGCGCTCCTTGTCCAGCCCCATGTCCGCCATGGCCAGCAGCACGTCCTCGTTCAGCGGCTCCAGCTGCCTCTCGGTCTTCAGGTGCTGACACTCAGCTATCAGCTGCGAGGGCACAGGCACAGAGTCAGGGCTGACATTCCCAAAGGCACACCAGTGAGTCACAGCGCGCCCAAGAGCCCAAGCACCGGGCTCAGGCTGCAGCTGGCGTGAGGTCTGATGGCAACCGATCCGAAATCCAGTGCCCCAAGCTCCCAGGGCCACGGGGGAAGATATAAAAACATGGAGTGACGTGGAAAGCAAGGCCAGGAGACACAGAAAAGGGGAAGGCCACGCCTGGGAATGAGTGTTCCCAAAGAGCACAACCAACATGACAACAGCATGCGCCCAGAGCCTGTTGGAGTCACCAAGCAGACCCTGCTCCCTGCTGCTCACCCTGTCAAACTCTGCATCAGCCTCCCCCAGCTTCATCCACTTGTGTTTGCAGATCTGCTCCATGGAGAGCCTCTTGCTCGGGTCCAGCACCAGCATGTGGCGGATCAGGTGTTCACACTCTGCCAGGGAAGAGAGGCCGGGTCACCCGCGGGAGGGACACGGCTGCGGCAGCGTTCCCTTTCCAAGCGATGTGCTCCCCTCTGGGAAGTCACCTCACAAAAATACTGCTTCTCTTCTGCACTTCACACCTGTTGGGTCCCCAGTGTGCCACAGTGCTGCAGACATTGATTCCCCTGTGCTAGGAAGGAGGGAAGCCACCCTGTCCCTCCCTGTCTTGACATGAGTGGCTTTTGGAGGTTGAGAGCAAAGCACCCTTAGAATGTTCTCCACCCAACAGCTCGCTGATTTCTCCATCGTATTACTCCTGTGCTGTCACCGAGAGCGACTGCTGAGGCTCTCCCGTTTAGGCTGGGATCTAATATTGCTTTGAAAGCACCACATTTTAGCAGAATTTTCTGCATGGAGAGAACCTCTTCAAGGTTCAAGTAAGACAGCAAACCAGAAGTTTTCAGCTGGGAAACTCCACACAAAGTTATTCCTTAACCTGACAGCAGGCAGCCAAGTTCCTACACGTGACTCTTTGTTAAGGTGGTTTTACATGAAAATTAATCACACTTTTCACAGCCAAAATTTATTACTGAAGTGTTCAGAAGTGGTTCTGCAGCAGCAGGACACAAACGCTTGTCTCTGACGGGGCTGTTGCTGGAAATCCGCGCCCCATAAAGCTGCAAAAAGCTAAAACCAGAGGAGGTGCGGTGAAAGCCCCCGTGCCCCCAGCTCCCCGGCCCCTTACCTGTGGACATGAAGAAGGGGATGCGGAACTTGCCGCTGAGCACCCGCGCGCGCAGGTTCTGCAGGGTGCTCCCGTCGAAGGGCAGGGCCCCGCACACCAGCACGTACAGCACCACGCCGAGGCTCTGCGCCCAAAACAAACCCGCGTCAGCAACGCCCGACGGAATTAAACTGCAGCTCTGGGCAGCTCGGGCACCTCCCCACAGGGAGAACACAGGACGCAGAGCCCAGAACGCGATTTTGGGAGCGTTTCTTTGGAAAACGCTTTTTGCTGCGTCAGGACGTTTTCTCCAAGACATGTATTGAACACTCAGGAAGCAAAGCCAAACAAACAGAGCAAAAATCCGACCAAACTCAGAGAGAAAGAGGCTCATCACATACCCAAATATCAACCTTTGGCCCATCGTACTCCTTGCCTTCAAAGAGCTCTGGAGCAGCATAGGGAGGACTCCCACACCAGGTTTTAAGGAGCTGGCCAGGGGTGAAGATGTTGCTGAACCCAAAATCTGAAAGAACAAAGAGAAGCGATGAGAGGAATGTGATTCACTCCAACTGTCCTGAACAAATGGTATTTCAGTAACTTGCTGAGCCTGGTAAAGCCATGTACAATCCTGTAATGGGTAACTGGTACACAGACACTGAAAATGGAATTCCTGGGGTTGGAAAAGACCTCCAGGGTCATCAAGTCCAAGTTGTGACCAATCCCCACCTCACCACCAGCCTAGAGCACTGAGTGCCACATCCAGTCTTTCCCTGGGCACCTCCAGGGGTGGCACCTCCAAACCTCCCTGGTGCCCTGAGGTCTGGGCTGTGCCAGCAAGGACAGAGTGCAAAGGGAAAAAGAATGGGACTTCTGATTTTTCCAGAAAGCACTACAGGGGCTGGAAACTTTGGTTATGGTGGGCAGCTCTAAGAATCAAATCCTTCACCAAAAGCAAATCACAAATCCTGAAAGAGAAAGGTCTTCACCTCACAGGCAGCCAACCATCGGCTTATGTGGGCACTAATGGCATTCTCTGCTAATTAACCTGCATCCCCCTGGCTCACAGCTGGGACCTGCACTGCAAAGGGCAAGAAAACCAGTCTGGATCCAAGAGAAGGGAGCTGGTTCTTGTAAAAAGAAAGAATCTTCACTAAATTTCTTCCTTTTCTTCACCTCAATTGAATTGAAGCAAACACAGTCCTAGAAAGGAGTTCTGAGGTGTCCTCAGAAGCAGCTCCACCAAGGACCAGTGCAAGGTTATGTGCGAGTGCTGTGCCTCTGTTTCTGCCAGAGATGTGCCAGCAGGGGGACAAGTGACATTAATGCCCATGGACAGGGACCCACGGCAACGAGGCCATTTCTCATGGCACTGGCACCAGCAGCTCCTCGCAGCAGGGAGAGCAGGGAGGGCCAGAAACACTCAGTTTGCAAATTCTGACTGATTAAAGCAAAAAGTGTCACGGCAAAAATACACAGCAGAGCTGCAGAAAGTGGGAGTCTCTTAGGAAGGGATTGAGGTGAATTTTGCCTCTGTCACCAGTCAGAATAGCAGCAGATCTGGGGTGATGCACAGCTGAGGAGTGCCAGTGAAACACAAGACCCCAGAGTTCTGGGGAAATTTGACTGAAAAATGTGTATTTTAATACATGTATACAAATGATAAAGAATATTTGAGGTGCAAAGCCACAAAATATTTTTTTTCCCCAGTTCTGGGAATAAATACACATTCTGCTTGAAAATTCACCTTTGTTTCTATCTGCTAATATCTCTTTACAGCCCTTTATCCATAGCCATCCAGAAAGCTTTGTTCTCCTAAATCCTATAAAACTACGTTTTTTCAAACACATTCAAGATTACCCAGTATTACCAGTTAATTACCAATTAATTACCAGTTCCACACAGAATTCCAAGTGAAGATCACCAGTGATGGCCAACACCTCTGTGCCAGAGGCAGGCAGATCCCACCAGCACTCCCCAGAATGCACTAACTGGTGAGTCCGTGCTCCCTCTCGCTGCTCTCCTTACAGGATTTTCCATGACCTAATTTCAGGTGACTCCTCTCCTCCTTTGCACAGCATCTGCAGAACTCAGCAGCCCACCTGGCTGCTCCTGCCAGCTCAGCTCCAGGGGGGCGCAGCCGAATTCCTTCTTCTCCCATCCCTTCGCAGGGAGGAAATTCTCACCGTGGAGACAATTTATGCTTGTGGAGAATACCTAACACAGCCTGTTCCTAGGGAAACACCTGCAGTACAGACCAGGCTGCTCCAACCTCACCTCAGAACAGAGCAGAGATGGTAAATGTTCTTCAAAAGTACTGTGGTATCAAAACAAGGCACGTACACGCCTGTTGGGTTTTTACTGTTGGCAGTGAAGCCATCTAAACCTCCAGTCAGCCTTTGGAGGACAATTCCAGGGAAACAGCACACAGCTGCACAATTGCCTTTTCCACCTCTGCAGGCTTTTGAGCTGCTGTCTCACGTTCAAAGCAGGATGTGTAACAAGTGCCTGAGTTATGGCCACCGGAGCCGGCAATAAACGCTGCAGCGCTGGATGCATTTCCCAACACACAGCATTTGTATCAGCTTTAGACATAAACTCCTTATGACCGTGGCATTTTGGCACTTCCCATATATTGAGCAAGTTATCCTGGTTTAGTTACTTTTATTCGTCCTTGTAGGTACAGGAGTGGGCTTTGAGCAGCTGGGGAACCACCCGTATTTTCCAAGGAGTGCCCAGCCGGGAGCAGCTCCAGCCCTGCCCAGGTGAGAGGCCCGAGGTGTTCCCCACTCTGCTGCACAGGTCACAGCGAGTGTCAGCAGCAGGGGCAGGGCTGTGCCATTCCAGGGCTGTGCCATTCCAGGTCCGTGCCATTCCAGGGCTGTGCCATGCCAGCTGGCAGCACCGCGGCCTCGGAACAGACACGCAACAGCTGCCTCCTGCGCCCTCCTCTGCTTCCTGCAGATTGGAGGGCTGGGAAACTTCACCCCTTCCACATCGTGCTGAAATTCGTCCAGGGATTCACAGCTCTTTTGGACAGGGAGAGGAGGTGGGGAGAAGGGAAAATGCAGAGTCTGTCCTTAGGGAACGGGGCCAGCGGGTCCCAGAGCTCCCCGGATCTCGGGATGAAACCTCTCCCTGTGGAGAGCTGCCCCTCCCGGGCTCTGGGCAGTCAGACTGCTGGGCTCTGCGGGGAGCTGGAGCCAGGCAGCTCCGCTGGACACAGACACTGCGCCCAGGCTGGAAACAGCTTCCAGATCCCACCTGCGCTGCGGGACTGAGGTCAAGGCTGGGGAAAACAGCAGGGCTTTAAAAACCCAAAAAAAGTTCACGGGAGGATTTGAAAAACCCGGAGCGACTAAGCACAAAATCTAAACCAAAGAAAAAACAAATTACAACTTAAATAAACTTTCTTAAAACCTATGGCCAAGGAGATGCATAAATCCAAATCCTCGGGGAGCAATCAGGTCTCGTTCCACAAACAGATGCAGAGGGAAAGAGGCATTTTCGAACAGCAAGGTGAGTCACAATGATGTGATACAGGGAAAATATTTAAGAGAAACATCTCTGCTACAAAACAGTGGGTCCAGTCCCTCAAGTTTCCTTGGAGCAGAGCTCAGGGAGTGGCTTCAGTCTCTGCTCAACAGGGATTTCATCCTCAGGAGGGGAAGGAGCAGCCGACTCTTGCGGACGAATGCAAAGCGATGCATAGATCAGATTCCTCTCCGAAACCATACCCCGGGAAGGCCGGGGTGTTTAGCAATCATCAACTCCTGGCTGAACTCTCCAGCTGGGAGCACAGGGAACACAGTGCCAGCAGCTACTGACTCAGACTCTGAGAAGGTACACTGGAGAAAAAGCATCCATGGGAAAAATGAGAGCGAGGGTCACAGCACTGGGATCTCGCTGTTTACGGAAAAATAGCGCAGCAGCAATCAATCACAAACCAACCCCAACAGGGACCATCAGGGAGACCAGCAGCGCTGCCCACCCCAGGGCTGCAGGCTGAGAGCCGGGACCTGCCTAATGCCAGGCAAGGATTAAAAGCTGCAAACGGACGTCAGGAGGAAAGTGCCAGAAAACCTGCACTGATGAGAGCCTGAAAAGCTCCAAAGTTTGTCAGACACAGTTATAGGGTTTGGCAGTGAAGGTTCAGTTGGTTCTCCACCAGTGTAACTGGTGTGTGCATTTCTGTAGCATTTCTCCTACATGGTCTGGCGTGAAGCAGATCTGTTGCTATCACTTCTTTTTTTTTTTTTTTTTCTGCACTTGAAACAATGGAAGAACTGGTGTCAAGCTGTAATTGATGAGTTATAGGGAGAAAACTTAATACTTGGAAAATACTATACCATAAATCAGCTTTTCCAGGCTACTTTTCAAAGCACTACAGCATCTTCCTGCCAAGGCAAACACTGCCACCATCAGGGTGGGGACTATCTCCTGGAGTCATTCTGGGAGCACAGATTTGGAAGGAAAGTATTTTCCAACTCCCTTAGATAAAAAAAGGTTTCCACAATTTCCAGAGCTTCTCTGCCTGCTCATGTGGACATTTCTCCAGCAAATCCAGCTGAATTCCAGTTTCCACCTGGGTTAGTTTTTAACTCCTCGCTGTTTGCCAGGCACCCTCCCCCTCCACGCAGAGCGGATTTTTCCCATGAACACAAGATGGCCTCAAACCATTAGTGCAGCCTTTGCATAAAACACCAGAAAGTGCTGCTCAGAGACCTCCCCAGCAGCCTCTCCCTGAGCTCCACAACCTCTCCACTCCTACTCCAAGGAGCTGCACTCCTGCTTCATCAGCGATGCGCCTCTCACTTATCTCCTGCTCCCAGAACAGTGAGGAGCAGGTTATCATCCCTGTGCCAAGGAGGACGTGGTTCACACTGTTAAGCACCAGAGGAAAGTCCATGAAGTCCATCTCTCCTTCCTATTCCTTCCCCACTCCCTCCTCACAAATGAAGTATGGGGGAAGCGTAAGAAATTACTGATGATTTTACCACAAACCGAGTGCTGAACTCTAATCTAACACCTCTGGATGGTACACGAGAGAACAGTGACAATGAGCTAGACTGTTTCCTTTCTTCAAGATGCTATCAAGACAGAGGAGTATTTCCCACCTCCTAGAAGTAAAATTGCTCAGACTGAAAAGTTTTGTAGCCCTCAGCACTTATTTTTTTTTTTTAAATCAAGCTACAAACCCTTGTGAAAGACAACGAGCTCACCCAGGAAGTCTGCCAGGGGAGGGGGCAACCAAGTGCTTCCCAAAGGTGCTCTGCTGTGCTCTAGGCTCTGGCAGAACTAAATGGTGAGTATGAGGTTTTCCACTTGCAAAGCCCATGGAATGAGATGACCAGGGCAGAATCACAGAATATTCTGAGCTGGAAAGGACCCATGAGGATCGAGTCCAGCTCTTCAGTGTTAAATCTTGTTGGTTCAATTGGTCATAACCCCACCAAGCCCAATGAAGTCAAGCCTAGCCAGTGCCCCCCAGAGCTCAGCCAAGACTCAGTCTCACGGTCAGAGCACCACAGACGTGCAGCTCTGTGTTAGGTCAGGACAGAGATGGCCAAGGAGGAAGCTCTCTGGAAAGGCAGTGACAAAAAAATCCCACTGCCCTGCAAAACTCTGGGAGCAGGCAGCGAGGGCCCCTGTGTTCAGCTGCTTCAGCTTCTCTCCCTGCAGGGAATAAAACCCCAAAGCACTGAGGCCACTCTGGCTCTGTCACACCACATCGTGAATGATTCCAGGAGCGCAGTTTCCCTTTCACTGCTCCACCATCCACCTTGTCATCCTTACTTTGCCATTCCTGCTCTCTCACCTAGCCTGACCTGCTTTTCAGAAGCCCTGAACCAGCAGCAGGACTCAGAACAAGGTCAGGTTTGTGATACTGTCTCACCCATCACGCAGAGGAGTGAACGCCGCAGTGTCCGCAGCCTGGGAAGCCAAACCTGCCTTTTTTTCCTTCTTCTTTTACTTTGCACTACTTGAAGGGCGATATAAATCTCCTGGCTACAACCTGGCAGTTTCAGCTCTGGGCAGCAGGCCACACAGAAATCCAAAGCTTCCTTTAGCTGCACCGCGTTTCCTTCTCCCTGAATACCTGGAAGCAGCCAGTGCCTACATATATTAACTCCTGAAAGCAGCTGCCTTCCTCCCACACCGCTCAGCTTAGCTCACCTGCTATTTTGATGTTCAGGTTTGCATCCAGGAGGAGATTTTCTGCCTTCAGATCCCTATGGACTATGTTACGACAGTGACAGAAGTTGACAGCAGCCACAATTTGCTTGAACTTTCTCCGAGCTTCCTTCTCGGCCATGCGCCCGTGGGCCACGAGGTGATCTGTGAGGTGAAGGAGAACACAGGGTTATGGACACAGGGGCTTCTCATGCTCGTGGAGAGAGCTGGGGAGGTGGGAACAACGTGGGCACAGCGTTTCCAGCTCCAACACCAGACATGGAAGAGGCACAAGCAGGAATTGGGCACACCGCTGCCAACCAGCCCTCGCCTGGGCTGGCTCCGAGTGAAAGGCTCTGAAATTTATTTTATATAGAGGACAGCTGAGGGTATGCCTGGAAAATCAGAAACGTTTTGTAAACAAGTGTGAAGATTTTACGATCTTTTTCTATATCAAAATATAAATGAAGCTTTTCCAGCCTTTGCCTTCAGTCAGACCCCAAGCCTTGTACCGCATCACCTCGAGAGGTGCAGCTTCCTGGCCACGTGCCACCCTTCCTTCCCCTGGCTTCTCACAGGAAACGTGTCTTTGGTCTAACACGCCTTGAAGATAACTCCTGCTGGAACCAGCAAGGTCCCAGGTAGTCGCAGCCACAAGCAGCTGCTCACCTCAGCTCTCCAGCCAGCACAGCTACCGCCAGCTGCAGGAGGGATTTAACATCCTCCCTCTCTGTGCATCGGTGCAACAACATCCTTGCGAAATCCAAGAAAGCATCTCATTATAAAAATGGAGCTGGCCTCCACTACGGAAATCTGAGCACTCCCAAATATTTTGCTGAAAGCCTGTACTCTCACTCAAAGGTAGTGCTTGTTGCCAGCTGGGCTTTCCCTGGAAGCCAGCACTGCACACACGGACAGGAAAAGCCTCTCCAAGAGATCACAAAGGCAGGCACACAGCAGTGACCCAGCTGAAGTCAATCCACTTAAAACCTGGAAGCACCAGGCTCACAGAAGCCACTTGTCACTGTCCCACGAGTGGGGATGGACAGGCAGAAGACAGGCAGCAGAAAAGGCAGAGAAAGGAAGCCTCACTCCAGGAGGTTGTAACTCCTTGGTCAGGCCATTGAGTTGGCCTCAAAACATTTCTGGCCAAAATAAAGTTGAAACGATTCATGTCCCTCCCTAAACTCCATTAAACTGGGGGCTCAATGCAGATATCTGTTCTTGAAAATAATAACAATAAATCACTTGTGCAGGTTTCTCATCAGGTGGTTGTGCTTCTCCCCAGTCACCCATTCATTAAAATACCTGCGACATAATTGACTCGCAGTAAATACTAATTACCAGGATCCATCAAAGCAGTTGTGCTGCTCCTGACTGCACAGCAACCTACTTCTGCCTTTGCCCACTCATGTTGTGCAACAGACTCGAGGTGTTTTTCAAAGAACTTGTCAATTAACTCTTATTCATCGGAAAAACTTATTCCATAAGCAAATCTGAACCAGGGCTGGAGAAGGAAAACCATCACCAAGTCAAATCTGACCCTCAGCTTGCTCGCTCGGCAAAGCAAAGTGACCATCTCAAATTGCCCCGTCGTATTTCATTAAGGCATTTGCATGGTCATAAATTTGTTACTCTAAGGAGACTGACAGCAGAGCAAAGCAAGGGCTGCTCCAATTTAAGCCACTGATCAACAGGTAATAGCTCAGCTCCTAAACAAGGTCATTCACACCTTCTGCTCCGCTGGGAGCCAGCCTGTCCATACAGCGAGTGCCCTGAAACAAAGCACAAGGCTCCAATCTCTCAACAATTTCCGAAATATTTCAGCAATTCTCCTGCAGGCAAGAAAATAAACCCAGCTACTGCAGCAGGTGTCTTTCTGCAAGGCTCTCTTAAGCGTATTTTTGCCCAAACCAAGCTCACCAGTCCCGGCACAGCTGGTGACACCCGCGTTCAGCCCCGGCACTTGGGGCACCCCCTGCCCTGTGCTTCTCACCCAGAAAACTCCGCTGCCCCTCTGCCCAGCCAGTCCTGCTTAGGCTGCAAAAAACCCTTTTTGGGTTAGGCACGAAATTTCACTTTTCATGAAGAACTGGGAGTGGAGGCCCAGGCTCTGCACGTAGGCACCGCGCTCCGAGCCCGCTGACATTTCTGCAGCAGCTCCAGAGGAAGGACAGAAACAATGAGGCTACAGAATACTTCACATACCACCAAGGGCAACTGTATGCCAAAATTAACCATTGAGAGCTTAGTCTGCATAAACCTCCCAAGCACTGGAGGTTACAGAGCTGACCTGAGCACTGAGCTGGGAGCCAGCACCCTGCTCTGAGAGTGCCAGAGCACCCAGACCCGCGGCTGGGCCGTGCCGGCGTCACCGCGCTCCTCGGTGCACAGCGATGCTCCTCTGAGTGTCTTTCCAGAGAGGAAGGAATGCATCATTTCATTGCACAACGCTTACAGACATCAGTCACTGCTCTCTGTACTTACATGAAGCACCTGACGCTGCTCTCCGCGTTACAAAAACAATCCAGCCCTACACTGAAGAAAAATCACCTTCTGGTGCAGAGAGCACTGACACACAAGTTTCCACTCCCCGCCTCTGGACAGACGCCTTGTGCTTTTAAGCTGCTTTCTGTCTGGAAAACAAACACTGATGAAGTTTCACATCTCCTCTGTGTGGTGGATTAAGTCACATTTCCAGTGAATTTGATGACCTTGTGATGTCAGAAGCAGTCTGACCTTCTAGACGGGCACCACAACGTTGTTTAATGTGTCTGCCCAGTTCATGCTCACAGAGCTCAGGACAAGCGGGCGGGCGGTGGGGAGACAGGGCAGACATGGTAACCACACGAACCAGATGATAATTTTCTAAATTTCCTGTGATTTTTTTGTTAATCAACCAAGAACCCATAGTCAGTCAGTGAGGACTGCAGATTATTTACAGTTTTCATAGTAAACAGCTGAAATCAAACCAGATTTTTAGACTATATTCCATCTGACCTCAAAAAAGGGCACTCGAGGGACCTGGAACAGGGACCACCCTATGTTTAAAAGGAGACATTCATTTCTTCGTAATGTCAAGCCAGCGACCCAACCACACGCAAAACACGGAGAGGGACAAAAATAACAATTTACATTTGGCTGCTCAAGCCCACAGCGAACCCAAGGCCCGGCCCCGGCCCCCGCGCGCCGCTACGCAAACAAAGCGAATTATCAAACCATTTCCAGTAAGAGATGCATCAAAGACTCTTACGGCACAGCTTGGCCGCTGAAGGAGCGCTCAGCCCTTTTACTGGAAGTTTGGATAACCAGGTGGTACAGCCCTCCCAGGTGCTGACCCGGGATCCCTGCACAGCTCAGACCGACAGGGACAGGCCAGACACGCGGCCAGCACTGGCTGACTGCGGCCATTTAGAGAAACCACCGTTCTTTCAGCTGAAAACTCTGACCCCTAGCACTGCCTGTGTAATACTGACAGCTCTATGGGACAGTTTAAGCATTGGGAAGTTTTGAAAGCACGAGGGAAGCAACTTAAGATGTGTTCCTTAGAAAACCTGTTGTTCGCAACAGCACAGTGCTGTAACTCTGGTTCTATGGGGCTGCCCTCAGCCCTACCCTGAGTGTTGGGCATCCAGAAAACCACAGCTGTCAGCCCCCCTTACCCTTCAGCACTACATTTTAAGGCCTATGTCATGCAGGTGATAGGACATGACCAAAAAAAAGATTAAAAAGACTCAGCAAAGACCCGTTTCACAGAGAATCCTCAGTGCCCAGCCAGAGACGCGGTGACAGTGGCTGCACTGCCCACGCACACCTCACACACCATCCCTGCAGCACATCCAGCCATTCCCAACCAGCCCACCTGCCCTCGGAGGGACAGCCACTGAAGCTCTGTGCAGGTGAGGTTCTACCCAAGAGGAGAGCCCAAGCTGCCATCGACTTTGTCTCCACCACACGAGGACGTGAGACCCTTCAGCACTGGAGATCCAGGGACTGCAAGGAAACCTTCCCAGAATGGGCTCCTGTTTCCTCCCCGCAAATTGCTTCCGCTGCTAGAACAAAGTCTTAATGGCTCCTCAGGAAACCGTGAATACAAAAAGCTGAGACTTGAGTTTCCCCCTCTCTGCTCTTGCACTGAGGGCAGTGCCCAAAAATCCTCAAAACCGGGTAGAGGCACAACCTCCTGGCTTGGGTCTGGAGAAGCCTCACACTATTACAGAGCTGGCTGCTCCCAGCTATCAGAGAGGATAAAATGCTGGGCAGCAACATGGAAATTAGCCATGCTAATGAGCTGAATTTACTACAGCAGAAAATCTTTCAGAAAGCAATTAGGTTTTCACTTCGACTCACGCAGAAGGCTATTTTTGTAACCAAAGAATTCATTCCAAGTTTGTATATGAGCTTGCACATAGCTCTGGATTTAAAAAAAGATGAGCCCATCTCTGCCAAATTCAACAGAAGAGGGAGAAAAAGTAAAAAGAGATTTATACTTTTCTGTGGTGATACACACCCAAGCCAACGCCAGGACATGCGCAGGTGATTTTGCTGGGCATGGGAAGGTGAATTTCACAAGCCTTTGGAACAGCTGAGTGTGTCCAGCACCATGATTCATATTTGAATAAACAACTGGAAGGCTCAGCAAGTCAGTTTTTCACCAGGCAATCCACACTTCCCAAACATCAGCTGTCACTTGCTTCCCCTTCGGCTGTCACCTTCTCAGGGAGAAATCCAAAGGACATGGACAATATTGACAAGAAGCCATGGCAACCATCTACAGAGGTACTGAGGATATGGTTGCAGTTTGAAGTGGCTGGAAACCAGCACTTTTCAGCTTTTATTTTCTTAATTTGGGGCTCCTCCTGCTTCACTAAAAGCTTCGTCTTTTACTACAACTCAGCTTCTCCTCCAGCCAAGTGAGAAGTGAAATCAAAAGTGAATCTTCTGCAATGACTGACGAGGACAGGGAGAGTGTTCCCAGGAGCTGACAGGCCATGTGTGACTGCCCTCACTTCCTTGACTGGAGCTGATTCAAGCATACAGGATTTTCCCCCTTTTTGGAGGCTCACATTGGCAAAGCCAGTACAGACCAGTGTTGCAAAATCCTGACTCTGTCACCCAGCGCAGAATTCCAGTGTGTAAGTAAATTCCTATTTCTCTAAGTTTTGCTATTGTTCATCAAACAAATTAATAAGTCAGCCCACAGTCCTTTCAGTTGTGCTGCACAGATACTTTTTTCCCTTTCAAGAACAGCTCCTGTGGTCAAGAACACTCAGCCAAAACTCTCTGAGACAATGGTGCTTGGAAGGGATGTAACCAGTGCTTGCTAAGATAACATCAGGTGTCAAAAAGAAAAGACAAGACATGGTTGTGAGCACAAAACACTCCAGAACTGCAGGACTGCCTGTTTCTTTGAAAGCTACTGACACACCCCAACAGTTCCACTATCATCATATAACTTGCTGGGAAGCAAAGCATTCAGCAACACTAAAATCCAACTGCATGACTATTTCCAACATCTTTAATCCCAAAGTGAGCACGAAAGAGGAGCAGCACCACCTGTCAGTGAAACCCAAAGAAGAAACAGAGGTTATGGGGGTTATTTTTCCATCGAGTTGGTCTCATTTATTCCTTTACTCCTCTTGTGAACGGAAAGTTTGCAGGATGAAGGGCACCTCTCGGCTGAAACAGGAGTGTGTGGCAGCTATTTTCAGTTTACTGTAGTTGACCAAGTGCATTATCTGATTAAAGAATGCAATAAATGTACTTACCAAATATTTCCCCTCCACTGGCATACTCTGTCACCAGATAAATCATCCGCTCCGTCTCCATAACCTGCACACAAGGACACAGCAGTGACACATAAGGAGACTGCTCAGTGCAACAAGAAATAGCTCTGAAACCACCTTTATTCCTTCTGTAACACGTGACTGCTTTCCTCAAACCCAAACTATAACCTTCCCATGCTTTCCAGAGCTATGTGGAGGAATGGACAGGAACTGGGGACAGTAAGGATGAAAGAGCAAGTTTCAAACACTGAATCTGTAACTACACATAACACTTCACCTGCACCTTCCTCCTGTTCTGTTTCCCCTCCCTTTAGCATTTGCTCCCTGGTCTTGCCCTGTTCCATCAGCCTGGGAGACTTCTCAGGGCTGCTATCCTGTTCTTCTCCCACCCTAAACAAAGCCAAGCCACAGGTGCTGCCTCTTCAGTATCACATCAAAAGCTTTAGATGGAATTAAACAGGTTTAAAAAGGTTTTTTGGCTAAAAAAAAAAAAAAACAAAACGGTTTAAGAAGTAAGTTTGCAAAGAAGCACTCCCTAAGAACCTTGAAAATGCCACAGCCCCTGTAAGCATCTCACACATGGTTTGGCCAAAGCAGCTAAACATTAACCTCTGCCACTTCTAGTCAGTTTTAACTCTTTAGAGTCCAAATAAATACTCGTATCTCTCAAGCACAGATGGGAAACAGAGTCCTTTATTCCTCTGCTCCCATCACTCTGCTGCACCCTCCTCGCAGAGGGGCACCGCCAGGTACCTGTGCAAAGGGCAGACCATGCGGCTTCTGCCTCTGGGGGTTTTGTTTGCAGACAAAAAAAAGTCAAACAAGCTGGAGAGAAAGTCTGCAAACAATATTCAAAAGCAAGTCTGCCGCCAGCATTGATCCCCTTCCAGGAAAGGACTGAACAGATCAGCAGGGCCTGGGGGCCACGGGGAGCTGGGCAGGGAGAGGAGAGCCCGTCCTGCTCACGGGTGAGATTTACTCCCTCCCTTGAAGTGAGAAGGGGAACCTGCATCCGGTTTCAACTGGGAAACTGAGAAGCACACAATGGCCATAAACAAGTGGCAGGAGGCCAGCCCACAGCGGAAGCACGATGTCCCAGAAAAGAGAAGGATCAGCTACACTTTCCCCCTGCCCCTCCAATCAAAGCACTTTGAGACGTTGAAAACATAAAGGACTTTCCCAGTTCCACGTAGAAGGAATGGAGGGATAACTATGGGGAAAGTGCTGCTGCACAGTGTAGAGTCAAGGGATGGAAACTCCATTGCAGCGTGCTCCTACCTGGTACAACCTGATGATATGTGGGTGGCAAAGCATCTTCATGATCTGGACTTCTCTAAATATCTTCTTCAGGTTCTCTTCATCCAGCTGAGTCTTATCAATGATCTTTATCGCAACCTGGCAGAGGGGAAACCAAAGAGAAGTTACAGACCCAGCAGCATTATCCACACACCAGCTCCCTGCACCAGGGCTGATAAACCCCAGCAGGCATGGGAACGGGGGTAGTGTCAGGCTTCTAACAATTGAGGTATTTATTTATCTGTTTTAAACCAGAAGTGCTCTGTAATGCTACACTAACGGAGTTTAAACAAGTCTAAGTGCTTCCAGTCAGCTGCTCTCCAGTCTCCCAGGTTTTCCCTCCACCTCCCTGGTGCTGACAGCTCCCAGCACCTTTGGGCATGGACTGTAGGACCACCAGACTCCAAACGTGGAGACACTTCTATGCTAAGAACCACCTGTCTTCGAGTTCACTGAGCACCCTGTTTCATCCACACACAGACAATAACAAAGGGAATCTTTTCCAGAATGCCGGGATGAGCAGGAGAGAAAAGGCAGAGTGAAACCTTGATGGAGAAAACAGCTGAGAGAAAAAGCTGCTCTGCCTGGCAGAGGAACATCTGCCTTGCTGCTTCTAAATCAAATTTCAGCCTTAAGTATCTTCCTCCCCACCACGAAGCACCCCTGCGAGCGAGCCGCTCCAGTCTCGGCATTTGTGGGACGAATTACCATCCCCCAGCAGGTTTTCTCGCTCTGAGATGGCTCTCCCTGGGAAAAGAACCGCTTTTACAAACCTCCTGGTTGCTTTGCTGGAGAGCCTAATTTACACAAGCCCTGCCCAGGAAGGCTGCAGGATCATGCAAAGGCCTGGGGAAGGGCATGCAAAGCAGCACGGCCGCGAAAACCGCTGAGGAGGCACAGCCAGAAAGATCTGACACAGAAATGCTCGGCTTGTCTCAGACCCCCGACCCCAGTGGGGACAAAGACAAGTGCTCTGTGCACAGCAGTGTGCCAGGACCACGGGCACAAACCCACAGGGGCACACGACCCTAACACATGTCCCTCTCCTAGTGCCAGCCCCAAGGGCAGGGCTGAGGGATGCTCTCACAGGCACACACACAACCCAACAAAAGGATCTTCAGATCCTTTAAGGGAATCTTTCTTTAAGGGAACAATCTGAAGCACATGAAAATTAAGCCCCATATTTTATGATCAAATCCCTGCCAGAGCAATAACCGCCCTGCATGTGAGCAGAACCCAGCAGAATCCCGAAAAGGCACCCAAGTACAATAAGCTGTTTCTTTCATTTGAAACCTTTAATTCAGAGCGCAGGAACGCTTCCAGCCTTCCAAGTCACTGAGCATGCTTCCTACAGCAGCACCGGGAGCTGAACGGCAGCCAGGTCTGGCACTCGGCGCTGGGAGCCGCTGGCAGGAGCGGGGCTGGAGCCGAGGCACGAGGTGAAACGGCAGCAGGGGCTGCCAGGCACCGGGGGCTGCCAGGCACCGGGGCTGTGATTAACGGGGTGCAGAGCCGGCCCCGCCACGAGCCCAGCGCGGGATCCGCGGATCTGCACCGCACAGATCCAAGCACGGCGCTCAGGAGATGGCTGGGAAAGCTAAGAGAGCCAGAGGGGGATTGGGAAGCACTCTCCACATGCTTTTCACCCAGGGTTTTCCTGCAAGAACGGGCTTTTGTAAAGCTTGAGCATAAACATACATAAAAGCTAAGAGGCGCTTCCTCCGAGAGCAAAGCCAAGATGTCTACCCAGAGACATGAGTCACTTTCAGGCCCAAAGACGTAAATGAAAATCCACAGATCTGGAGTATTCCTAAACTCCTTACTCATACCCAGCTCCGTACTTGCTCTAAGGAAATCTCATTTCCCAGCTTAATTACATGGCTCGAGCTGACACTCTCGGCCAAGTTCAAGGTATGTAGAGCATCTGATTGCACCCAACTTGGTCAGCAGAGCCAGACAAAACAGAACTGAATTCCTCTGGCTTTCCCTGATAACCCGGGGCAGGGAGGACCAGGCTGCCACCTCCCTGTCCCCTTGTGACGCCGCGGGATTTACACGTGGTGAGTGAAACTCCACACCCAGAAGACACACAATACCTGGATCAGGAGCAAAGCAAGACCAACAGCACTCAGGAGATGTTCTTCTTGTGGAAGATCTCATCCTGAGCCCAGCCAAGCAGCCCCAAACCCACGCCCATCCCCAGGAGTTACGCGGAGGAGACACCTGAAGGGGTTTCTTCCAAATGTTTTCATTCCACACAAATGCCTCCAGCAACCGACGCAACATGAAAGGCAAAAGTCTCCTGAAAAATCCTGGGGAAACCACCTCATGCTCTGGTTTCAGGAAATGCAGAACTTCCTCAGGACCGTGCGAGGGTGGAAGTAGGAAATCCCCTCCGCGCCGGGCAGCAGGGACACGCAGGGAATTTCAGGGACGGGGGCTGATGTTCCACCCGGGGCTTTGCAGGGGAGCTGCAGTTGGTTTGTTCCAGAGCTTTGCTCTTTGGGTTCTCTTGGAAAATCACTTTTTTTTCCAGAGGGAAGGACTGGTTTAAAGGCTTTCCAGAACAGACCAAGTTGGTTTCTCCGTTCCTGCATTTCCTAGCTGGCTAACATTCTCCCTTCCCTCGAAAGATGATTTGGGATTTCAACAGAAAAGAGACTGGCTGAGGTCCTCGGGTCGCACCAGCCAGACTGACTCCATCTAAAGCTCAGTTACAAGGAACGGCCACAATGAATTAAGCCCTTCATTTTATTTTTTTCTTTATTTATTGGAGATTACAAACCGGAGAAAAACAACCAAACAAAAGGATCTTTAAGGGAACAATCTGAAGGGCATGAAAACTAACCTGTTTTATGATAAAACCCTTGCCAAGGCAGTAACTGCCCTGTCCCCAAATATAAAAAATATTTATTCATTATTTATGCAAAAAGAATCAGTTTCAGGTAGCTAAAATAAACCCCAAACCCCCAAACTGAGTGCATTCCTTCATGCTTACAAACACCACATAAAACAGAGAGCAAGACAAAACATCATTAAGTAAAGCACAAATTCAGGGACAAGTAGAAGAGGAAGAAAACCATGATCTAAATTCTTAAACAATGAAATACTCTAAAAAAGGAGTCTGAGAAATTAACTATTCTTTTATCAGAAGTTAATGAAGCTTACAGGCAGGAGGATAAATGCCAAGCCTGGAGCATGCATGCTGCTACCAATTAACAAAATGTTCCCGCCACTCGTAAACAGTTCATTTATTCCTTCTTGCATCCAAGTAAAACTTGCACTAGCAATTTGAGGAAGGAACTGTTATTTGGGAGAAACGACAAGTCGCTAAAAACAACTGGTGGAGAGCAGGTAAGGTGTTCAAACTGACACCTGCAGGGCGCTGTGGAAGCCCTGCCCTCCAGAGCCAGGTGGCCCATCCATTGTTTTTCCAGATTTTTCTTCTCCTGGTGCACTTCAGCTGAATACTGCTCCGTATTCCTGTGATCCTAAAGCTGTGCTGAGCGTATGTGCACACCAGGCAAAAGCCTTGTGGGGAGGAGTGGAAAATTCAACCACATGAAAGCAAAAGGGGGAGCCGAGAAATGGAAGGAGGGGTACCAAAACTCTGGATGGCCAAAAGGGAGCACACAGTTATCCCTGCTACCAGCACATCCCACTGCATCCCACGGGAAGTCAGGAGGGACAAGTTGGCTTCAGTGCACCCCAAAATGCTCAGAGATGTGAGCTCCTGGGGAAGGAGCCCAGGCTGCCCCTCTGCCCTGAGCACTGACCACTTCCTTCAGCCCAGCATATGAAGCCTTGACAATTCTTGCTCTCAAACTCACAGGATCCTCCTAAAATTCCCAAAGTGTAACATGAACAACATGTTCATGTTATAAATTCCTGTCTTGCTCTGATTTTCAAATCTGGCAGCCACCAGAGCTACAGATGCCAAGGTGAGGGG
Organism: Oreocharis arfaki; assembly: GCA_013398015.1. Classification (NCBI taxonomy): domain Eukaryota; kingdom Metazoa; phylum Chordata; class Aves; order Passeriformes; family Paramythiidae; genus Oreocharis; species Oreocharis arfaki. Next base: position 47,787 of record VZRR01000393.1, read on the forward strand.
CTCTGAAACGAGGCACAAAGCTTGAAATAGGAGAGAGGAGAATATCAGCCTGCAGGAGTTAAAATTTATATGGACATCTTGTTTCTCAGCTGAGTGTGGACAATATTCCAGACAGACTTCCTTGAATCCCCAGTGCCCTGCCAACAGGAAGGGAAATGAACTGCTGGGTGCCCAGGCGGATGGGCAGGGAGAGGACAGCCACTGTGCCCCGCACTGCTCCAGCTGCTTGGAAAGGCTCTGAGAGGGAAAGAGGTGGAAGCACAGTCTGTTTTCAGTGGAAAGGAGCCACGGGACAGTGCTTCCTTTTATTTCTGTGCTGTGAACAAAGGAACAAGCCAGAGACCCTGGCCTGGGCTAGCATCTCCTCCTTCATGCCATGCATCTGCTTGGATCTAATTATAACTCTAATTCAATGATAAATAAAATTTCTTGCATGAGTGATCATTCCATAAAGAAACCACCTTTTCCCTTTCAGTTCAGTTGTTTCTGCAGTGGCCTCAGTGAAAATCAGAAAACCCCACTTCTTTCAGAAGGAGCCCATGTGCTCAGTCTGATCAGTGATCGCTGTAGAAGTGTAATTATGGCAGTGGCATTCCTGTAAATCAGCACGGATCTCCTCCATGGAATGGGAGCCAACAGATGGCACCGGCAAACCGACTGCATTGAGAAAATCAACATGTTTATTTGGGAGCAAGACATTTCCTAGAACTGTCCCGGGGAGTCCTCCTGCTCCAGATTCCTCCTGGAAAACGCTCAGTAAACAGTCACTGGGTGTCTTCTGCCACGGATCGAGGTGTCCCTGCGGCTCGGCTCCTGTGTCACTCCGAGGGCACGTGGCAGAGTGCAGCCACACGGAGAGCTGTCACCAGAGAGGGTCTCTGGAATAAATGAATAAACCTGGAGAAGGCTCACCCACCCGCATTCCTCCTACCTTTGCAGTCAGCAAAGCAGCCCCCTCCTCTCCGTCCACTGCAGCCTTACTGGGCTGACAACGTGAGCTGTCAGAGGGGCTGACAGGGAACAACTCCTCCCAGCTGCTCCCGTCTGCCACAAACACTTGGGAAGCTCGGGAACACGGCCTGTTTGGATTAAACAGCTGCTGGAGGGGTAAAAATCACTCCTGTAAGCAGATACCAGAGCTGCACAGGACCTTCAGGAGAACTCCAGGAGCAGAGACCAGAATTACAACGGAGAAGGGGGAAAAGCAGGGATAAGGAAGTACACCCTGGAGATATGTATATGAGCCACACACAGAGGCACTCAACTGGCATATGGGCACACGGCTGTGATAAAAACACAACGTGAACTCCGGGCTACTGCAGGTCGTGCCCCTTTTCGGGAGCTCAGCTGGGTGGATGTCACTCCGCAGCAACGCCGCGCTTCCGTATGGACACTCGGATGGCAGAGGCACATGTTTCTCAGGCAAGCTGTCAGCACAAGCCTGCTGGTGTGTTTAGGGTCACTGAAAGCGAGCTCTCTCCATGCAAATATGCAATTTGTACAGTTTTTAGTCATAAGAAAGCGCTCGACAAAAAGGAAGCACCGACACTGCCGATTCCCAGACTTCTCTTGGCAAGCTCATGGGTAACACGGGCATCTCCTCCTCGGAATTAACTAACCAGCAGGACCTACCTAACTAAAAGTGATACAGCAAATAAAACTAGGCCAGTCTGCAGCAACATCAGTGGCTTCTGGAGGTGGCACAAATGCAAATATTGGCAGCAACTGAAAGCAGGAAACCGTGGACGGAGATGTGCACAGAGAAGCTGCATTTGCTCAGGAAGGAAGTTCTCACCTTGTCCACATCCCTCTGCACAATCAATGCAGGGACTTGTGTCTTGCACAAGGTGAAGAAAATACTGATGGTGTTACGAGAAAAGTCAATACATCCAAATCCTCTTGGCCGGCTGCAATGTTAATACCCGGCTTGTGTGAGCGCCGTGCTCTGCCGTGACCCTTCCTCGTCCCAGAGGGAACACAGCCGGGATTTCAGTGGCCAAAGCACAAACCCCACATTCACATCTACGGCTCAGAGAACCAGCTACACCCAGGTAAGAGAATCTCATCATTTCAGGGCATGTACAGCAGCTTACGAATGTCACAGGACAGGAAGCTCATCTACAGCACCCCCAAGGATCCCAGCCTTTGCTGAATTCCTCCTTTTCCAGTCCTGGATTAACCCTACGCCAGCAGCTGCAGCTTCTCTTTTCCAACAGAAGCCATCAAAAAGGTCCAAGAGGTGAGTGCCCCCCACCTGAAACTTGCTGCTTCACAGCAGGAGCCTCAGTGCCAGTTCAATGGTGACTCAATCCCAAAAGCAAACTCTTCCCTATTCTGGAAATTGCAAGGGATGACAGGTAAATTCTGTCACGTTCAGCCACAGCAAGGGAGAAATAATGCCCTGCAAGCCACGAGAAAGCTTGGTCACATTGCTAGAGCTCTACTTGTCACACTCACCTGGACACCAGGTCCCAAACCCTCCTGGAGAGCTTCTCCTCATTATTTCATCACCTGGGGCAACAGCGGGAAACAACAGAGACATTCGGAGTTACCTGCCCTGGCTGACAGACGCTACAGCCGAGCATGCTGAACAGCATCAAGGGCTTTGGGATTGCAGAGAAAGGCACGGGAAAGGGAGCTGGAGATGCCAATTAGATAAACAAACCATTCTGGTGCATGAAGAACCTCCCGCTGCAAACGGGAGGTGCTGCGAGGGCGAGCTCCGTGAATCATCACCTCGGGCTGCAAACACAGACCTGGGAAGAGGCCGAGCACAAGGACAGGCCACAGTACTCCACAAAGAGCTGGGAAGAGCACAGCCAAGATGTATGGAATTACCACACATCCCCACAAAACCTGATGGCTGCTGAACAAGTCCCCTGGGCTTCAGGCTGACCAGGACTCAGAGGACCAAACAGTGACCAAGGAGGTCAGCTATCTACAGCTTAAGCACAGGAATCCCTTAAGCTACACCACATCTAGCTTTTATCCTTCTTAATGACAAGATTTCCAGAGCTTTTTAAAGTTCTGGTCAGACAGTGAATCTCCTGGTCCCAGCCAGTGCTGCCTTTTTCTCCTGGGCTACAGCAAGAGACTGCACGGGATTGAGCCGAAGGCAGAGCAAGTCTCAGCACAGCAGACTGCAGGTAGCCACACCTAACCACCTCAAACACAGCACGGGATAGCCACACCACTCCTGTCTCCTGAATTCCACCGGGTTCACACTGTGCCATGTCTGCATTCCCACTGACCTCTCTGTCTTTTCATTTCGCACTCTGTTACAGGAGAAAACCCCTCCAGCCCCAACAGCTTCAGCTGACATTTATGCCAGTAATTTGTTTTTAGTTCAGAAGCCTTGTAAAATTCCTGTAATGCTTCCCAGATGCAAGGCTGAGAACTTCACAGGAGTCGGAACGTGAATTAGAGGTGGTATGGAAAATTATTTATCCTGGTGAGGGAAGGGAGCAAACCACACCGACAAATCCCAGCCTACAGTGAGTACTGCTACACTGAAATACGTCCACACATCCATCCACAGAGAGCAGGCACCAAGAGCTGCATGCCTGGGAGGTCAGTTAATCAAACTCCTCCATACCTGGACTATAAATGGACTATAAAATATCTAAGAACGAGTATTAAAAATCAGCTTAAGCCAAAGGAAAAGAGGCTGAGGTAAAAGGCAGGTTGTAAAAGCTCCTGCTTGTAGCATTAGGAGGAATTCTAGTGGGATGTAGCAGGGCAATGCTGAGTGGAAGGAATGAAGGCTCAGCCCTGAACACGGCTGTGGTGCAGCCTCACGATCTGCTGACAGTCTGCAGCGCTACCTCCATGGCTTCCATGCAAATTAAAAGCACTCTTGGCACTTACTACACAAAGACTGCACTTGATAATTAAAACCGGTTTTTAAATGCACTTAAACTAGTGCAGAAGCTCATGGAGGTGCATTTAAATCAATGCAAACTGGTTAACTAACAAAGGTGATGTGAAAAATCGGAGCCCGGTCACGTAAGCTCGACTGTTCGGCCAAGGAGGCTCAGATCCAGCCCCTCTGACAGCAGATGGGAACGCTGCAGTTCTGCTCAGGCCTGACTGGACTCCTGCTTGAGCTACAGCTCGGCCTCCCAGCCACCTGCAGGCAAGCAAAGCCAAGAGGTGAATCAAAATCTGAGAGGACACTTGCCCACCTTGGTCCCCTTCCAGCCTAGGTCGCCCGTTCAAACCACTTTCTTAACTGCTCTCCACTCAATTCAGGCACTGCAGCCTAAACATCCCATGAAAACAAATAAAGTCCGGTTTACCGACACCTTGAATACCCATTTGTCAGTATTATTTCAGGAGATGTCAGCTGAACACTGCAACTGACCTCCACGCAGGAATCTGACTCCAAACCTCTCCCGAGATTGCCACTGAATCATTTAAAGAATCCCAGAATCACTGAGGTTGGAAAAGCCCTCCAAGATCATTGAATCCAAGCTGTGCCCGATCCCCACCTTGTCCCCAGCCCAAAGCACTGAGTGCCATGTCCAGTCCTTCCTGGGACACCCCCAGGGATGGGGATTCCACCTCCTCCCTGTGCAGCCCAATCCAATACCTATCAGGAATTGGTAGAGAATGAGAGGGTCCCCCCTGAGCCTCCTTTTCTCCAGGCTGAGCCCCCACCAGCTCCCTCAGCTGCTCCTCATGCCTTACTCTCCAGCCTCGGAGAGAGTTGCTTAGCAGCAGAGTTTTGGAAATGTAGTTGCACGCAGGAAGAAATCTGTGACAGCAGGAGATGCATCAGGAATGCTGCTGTGGAACAGAGCCCCGGCAGAGACTGTCCCTGAGAGCAGAGGGGCCACGAGACACGGAGTCGACCAGCCAGGTTTCATGGGAAAGGCATGCCTCAAACATCAAGACAAGTCTCTAAAAAGCTGCGAGGGTATTAGAACAAGCGGGTTTTGAAAGTGCTACACAAAGTTCCCCGGATTGTCATTTTGCTCTAATTCAGCCGTGACCTAAAAATGCAAGTGACAAGGAAAAATAGTGCATTTCAGGTACAGAGTGTGCAGTCGGAGGCAGGTTTGAATTACTGGCTTGGAAAATACCAAAGCTCAGAAATAAGGAAATTTAGAAGCTGGTGTGCATGAAGTGATGTGTTGAGAACATATTGTACGGCAGGGTTTGGGTTTTTTTAAGCAATACTTATGCAAAGAACACTGCTCGGACCGAGAGGTCTCCTGTGAGGAGAGGGAATACCTCACCTCACTCGTGTCTAACAGGCATGGAGTACCCAGCACTGGTGCAGCACAAGAGTAGCTATTTTTTAATGACAGAAAGTGGCTGGTTTTTAATGACAAAGCCAACACACGCAGCAGGAGCGCCCTTGGCTGGGCTCCCCAGCCTGCCGTGCACCACAGAAATCCTCCTGCCGTGAACTGCATCCCGGGAAAACACCTGGCACTGCACCAGGACGTGCAGCACAATCACAGCGGCATTTGGGCTGGAAAAGACCTCTAAGATCATCGAGTCCAACCTGTGACCAATCTCCACCTTGTCCCCAGCCCAAGAGCACTGAGTGCCGCATCCAGTCCTTCCTTGGACACCTCCAGGGATGGGGACTCCAAATCTCCTAGGGCAGCCCCTTCCGCTGTTTAACAACCCCTTCTGTGAAGAAATTCCTCCTGATGTCCAACCTGAACCTTCCCTGGTGCAGCCTGGGGCTACCACGTCCTCTCATCCTGTTGCTGGCTGCCTGGGAGAAGCTGCCAGAGCCACAGGGAGCCTTTGCACCGGCTTCCAGCTGATTTCCTGAGGCTCCGTAAGGGTTAAAGCAAAGGACTTCTGGAAGATATTAAGCACCAATGTCTTGGCTTCCCTTCTGCAAACAGCAACAAGCTCCAGAGGAATCTGTCATCCCATATAACAATCCCTTTCACTCAGCCCCAGCAGCCTGTTCGCTGCTCCTCGCCACAGCCCGAGCGCCGTGGCTCCGTGCTGGGCTCCTGCTCCGGATCCTGCCCACATTCCAGGGAGGAGGCCGGGCTCTGCAGCGACGCCGGCATGCACGGGAGCTGTAATGTGCACGTACGTCGTGTGCAGCTACCCTCACAAGTGTAACAGCTCCTGGTTCAGCGAGAAGGCTTGCAGGAATGCTAAATATCACACTGCGATCACCACACAAAACCTAAAGCAACGGACAAGATGGAAGGAGCCACCGCTCCTCTTCATACGCCGCCAGGTCCATTGGGCAATATGGGATTCTGGGCTCTGAAATAGACTTGCATCGATATTTTCCTAACCCTGTAAGTGTTGGGTCTTTTCTATACCAAAGACAAACTAGTTGGATATTCAAAATAAATCAAAAGCAACAGCAACAACACTTGCAGAAAAGGATTTTTTTCCCCAATATCTAAGATTTCAAATGCATCAAATGCCTTTTTCTCTGTATTTATTATTTCAGATGCATCAAGTGCCTCCATGTGCATCAACCTGCTGCTGGCAGGGACTGCAAACACTGCTCCCCTGCCAGCATCTCTGAGACCACAATTAGGAGGTGACACCATCACCCTTAGCTCTAGGATTATTTTCAAGGTGCCAACTGCATTAACACCACAGGATGTGGAGCACACTGAGCTGGAAGGGGCCGAGATTTTGCCAGGAAAGCGAGGAATAAAGCGAGGTGCCAGATCTAGATGATACAGTCAGGAATTTTTAGATGCTGCGCTTGCAGCAGGAGCCTTTGTGCAGTTTGCCATGATCAGATGGCAGTTTCTATGGGAACAAACAAGCAGTGGCCCTGTCACAAGATGTCTTGTAGAGATACCGATGAAGGCACTGAGTCTCAGGAAAGTTTTTCACGCTGCAGTGCAGCCTGGCAAAGATGCTCCAGGTCGGGTTATCAGCTTGGGAGGCAGAACTATCATGATACACCCAAAGTATTTTCAGTACAAAGCCAGTGCAGTCGTCACACTCAAAATTTTGAATCCAGTCTTTGTGTGCACATTAAGCTTTGGAAGGCTGCAGTTTGCCTCTCAGAGACTCCTCCATCAATAATGATGTTTGTTACGTGCCACAAAACCCAGTCACTGGAGTCTGTGTTCGGCTCCAAAAGCAATAGAAACGATCAAACCAGTGAGACACTGTTTTTTAGCTTCAAACATCAGAATTTTCATCAGTCACAAGACTACAGCAGAAAGCAATTTTCTTCTCAAAACCACTGCTTCTACTCACCATCCCCACCCCTTAAGTTAATTAAAAATCCTTCAATTAGCTGATTTAGGGAGGGTTAATGTTATTGTCAGGAAGACCGGTTCCCCTGGGCCTGAAAACAACTGTGGCTGCCTCCAGCCCCCGATTACACAGAACATTTTCAGACTCAAAGGTTCCAGAGTATCACCACCCCTCACTCCAGAACTGTTACGAAATGAAGTGGAAATTTTTAGAAAGAGAAGCCAAAAGTGAAACTGTGAGGAATGCAGGCTTCAACACATTAACCCTCAACAACCAAGATAAACCACATCCAAGTGATGGAGAGTCCCTTCCTCACCCTCATCTTGCCCATGCTTTGCAGGAGAAGCAAACCAAACTGTGCCAGCTTTAGTACCACGAATTTACCCTGTCAGATGGGAGAAGCTGCCCCCAGCCCTCTGCCCTCAGCAGAGTTTATAATGGCACAGAGGAAGATGAAAGGTTGGCAGCTTGGGCCTGATCATAAAGTCTGGCGTAAAATAAACTGATGTTCTACAGTGGTGTTACCTGAGCAAAGTCAGAAATTCCCTTACTTTTAGCAGGGCAGAATCAGAGAATCTCATTCCAGCTTGCTGAGGACAAAACACCCTTGCAGTCATTTCCACTAAGACCTCCCAGTGATGTCAGAACACAGGACCTGCCTCTTGGAACTTCGGGAAGTTTCTGTTCCCTCCAAAACCACAAAGATTTGCTCAAAATTTGAATTTGTTTCGTAACAAAGCAAGCTTGACAGAAGAATCTTCCACAGCAGTAACTGCACAGACCAACTTGTTAAAGAATCACCTTTCACTTGGGCACAGACCTCAATTACAACACTAGAGAAGCCTACAAGCCACTTCCAACAAGAGTATCTGATTTCCCTTATCAGCAGAAATGACTTAAACCCACAGATAACACGCTCAGGAGCTGAAAACCTACTTCAAAGCCAAACCAAGATCCAGCCCCGGGCTCTCAGGGCCGCGTGGCACAGCCCGGTGTGAGCAAAAGGGCACCCAGGGCACTGCCCTGTGCCAGGGGCTGCCAACGCCGCCCCAGGAGCCTGGCTCACAGGCAGGGCAGCGACCTGTGACACAGGCTGGGTGTCACTTCATGGCAGAGGACGGACCTCGTGCTCATGATTCACTTTCTGTGCAAGCTGCAGTCCGAGGAGGGAATTCAGGTCTGGATGGGGCAACTGGAGCTCCCCACTCATCACCCCAGCGAGGCTCCCGAATGTCACACACGGCCATTAGCCCCAGGTTGGTGACAGCACGTGGCAAAGAGCCAAGGAGCAAACAGCAATGGGTGTCACGCTGATCCCTGCTGCTCCATCTATGCAAATCAAACTCGTTCCTGCTGCCAACAGGCAGCACCAAGGGCTCAGGTGCCCGGAGGCTTCGGAGGGAGGTTCTGCCCTGGGCACCAACACGGCCCTCATGTGTGACAAGTAACCATGGCTGTCACCAGCTCTCAAAGCAGGGGACAATGGAGTATTTTTGGAGCACAGACACTGCTATTTTGAAAGCACTTCAGCGCTGTAGTACCCAAATTCTAATTGTGGCTGCTGCTTTGCTTTGCCACCATAAATCCTGTTCCGAGGGAGTAAGACAGCAGCCAATACATGAGCGTAGGCATTGCACAACTGGGCTTCTACAAGCACTTGGTGTGAAGAATAATGTTCTTAAAAGATTTAATTTCTAGGGAATGTTTAAATACTGAAGAGTAAACACTGAGTCAGAGACACGCACTAAATACAGGTAAATGCAGCAGGGGCACGTGGAAGCAAAGCCGCAGCCTGGAATTCTCTCAATGCCTCTCCTTGTACATGGGAAATTCAGGGCCCACAGAGGACAAAGCCTCTTTTATATGTGCAGAAACTGCAAGAAAACAAAAACCAAACAAATACAGCCAACCTACAGATCCGTTTGGGGGTCTTAAACCAAGTCTGCAGCACACAACTCGGCGTGTCTGAATTTTGGGTATCTGAGCCGTTCCACACGTACAAAGCCCAGGTCAGGCAGTGAATACTCACAGCTCATGGGACCACTGAGTAACAGCAGCACAGAGGAGATGGGCCCCTGGCCACTGCAAATGCCTGGGGAACCACTGTGCATCTCTTGGAGTGCACCAGCGCCTCTGGCCAGCACTGCTCCCCTCCGCACACACACACCAAGCTCAAAATACATCGCTTTTCCCTCATCACAGTATTTCCTACTTCTTCCAAGCACCAGGTCAGGACTCATTGCACCAGGACGCTGACCACACATTTCCATTTGCTTTCAGCAGATTGAAAATATTTACTTTCACAAGCACAAGCTGATGTGCTGCTAAATCATTTCACTTAGCCTGGACCTAAGAGTCCAGCGAGAGCCATGGAACAGCTAAAGAACTACGTACTAAGGTAACTCTCCAGTTCCAACAGCCTCAAAACAGAGGTGTGTGCTCCTTGTCCACACAGCACACGACATTTTCTGATCCCAAACTACCCTTCCCAAAGTGCGGCAGCAGGAACTAACGCTGCTTGGCGGCATCCAGAGGGAACCAGGAGTGCAGAGCTTCTGAGCACGTCACGGCTTCTGTTGACCTCCTCACACAAGCAAAGGCACAGCTGAGGCTCACAAAACCTCTGTGACATCAGGAACAGCACGGGTCAGTCCCAGGAAGGGACTTTCCCTGACCTCCAGGGGCTGCCCAGAGCCTGCTCACCCCTGCCCTGCTCCATCTCCCAACAAAGCCCAAACCACTCTCAGCCAAGGGATTTTTTGCCTCCTCAGAAGGGAAAAGGGACCATAGATAGTTCTCTGCAAACTTGGCAGGCCATGTGGGAACCGATACAGCCAGGGTGGGCAAGCTGGAGCCAGGAGAACAGTTTTGGCTCCCAAACTAGAAGCCTGAAAAATTGGAAGTGGCGCTCCATTTGTTTAAATTACCTTCTGAAACCATGCTCCATATGTGGGAATAAACAGTCACTCTGGTAGCCCCAAACACAACCAGGAGTAAATTGTTCCAAGATGCACATCTGCACTTACCAAAGATCAGACAGAAGGGCTGCCAAGGCAGGGCTTCATTTCCCTTACAGGATTTTTTTTTCTGTTGTTTTAAGAACTCTTAACTGAAAATGGCAGCCCAGAAAGGTGCTGTGCATGGACAGACCACCATCGCCCCTGCCTCAGCAAATAAAGGTCTCAGTCTGTCCTGCTGCCTTGGAATCACGAACTGTCTGGGTTGGAAAAGCCCTCTAAGATCAGTCCAATGACACTGCCAACTTGAAGTGACTCTTTCCTATCATAAGGACGACCAGAGTCCCACCTTGAGGGCAGGATGTCCATCCTGGAGCGAGCCTGCTCCATGCTCGTGAACACAAAGCCAGGTTTCTCACAGACAGCTTTTTCACGCGGCCCCAAACTCCAGCGCTTTAAAGCCCTGACGCCTGGGCTGTACAGTCAGAGGGGACTGCAGCCAGCAGCTCATACTGTACGGCTATCGGATGACGTGCCCAGTAAAACAAGCTGCTGCCTTCTAAACCTGGAGTATCACAAGACCACTACATAAATGTCAGGCCCGGCAGCGCCCGCTCGCACCCAGCCCCGCAGCCCCAACACAGAGCGTGCCCCGAGACCTGCAAGGGATTAAGCACAGACCTTCTGCATCAAGTCTTCATTCGAAATTCCGCTTTTTTCAGGACATGCACATTGGTCAGGGCACGTCCAGAGCACATCTGGAGTGCCTGGAATAGGAGAGGTGGGAAGTTGATTTAACAAGCGACTGACCAGTCCTGGGCAAGGGATTTACTGCAGCTGTACAAGAAAGCACGGAAAAGTGCAGCAATCCAAAAACACTGCCCTGCTCATTCACACTTGATGTCAACATTTACCCAAGTTATTTCCTTGCTTTCGTGTTCAGGGCAGGGAATGGAGCTGGGAAGGGTTTGGAGCCCCAGGAGCGGCTGAGGGAGCTGGGAAAGGGGCTCAGCCTGGAGAAAAGGAGGCTCGGGGGGACCTTGTGGCTCTGCACAACTCCCTGACAGGAGGGGGCAGCCGGGGGGGTCGGGCTCTGCTGCCAGGGAACAGGGACAGGAGGAGAGGGAACGGCCTCAGGCTGGGCCAGGGCAGGCTCAGGGTGGACAGCAGCAGGAATTGCCCCATGGAAAGGGTGCTCAGGCCTTGGCAGGGGCTGCCCAGGGAGGTGTGGAGTGCCCATCCCTGGAGGTGTCACTCAGTGCTCTGGGCTGGGGACAAGGTGGGGGTCGGGCACGGATTGGACTCGATGATCCTGGAGGTCCTTTCCAACCTGAGAGATTCTGGGATTCTGCGAAATACTGAGTGCTTGGCCATAGGGAGCTGATTCACACCTTCACTGCATCCTTTCCCCCTTAAGCATTTCTAACAATTTAAGACACCTGCAAGAGCTGAAACACCACAGAAAATGGTAATGTTAAAGGAAAAAAAACAAAAATGAGGGCTGGATGAAGGTTCCTGAGGACCAAGCCTTGCATGCGGCTGCAGAGCCGTCCACGAGAGCAGTGCAGCTCTGCTGAGCACATACTGAACCAATTACACAGGAGCCTCCCAAGACCCACACAACCTCGGGAGCTATCACATTATAGATCCTTATGTAAGGCACAGTGACGTAAATCCAGGCTCCCTTGACACACGGAGGGTGCGAGATGAGCGAGCCTGCAGGAATTTCAGATCATATTTCCCATCTCCCCTTTTCATTCATTTGTATCACTTGCCATGACCTTGCTCTCCAGGGACATATATCACCAGAAGGAGATAAATGAGATTTCTATTAATTTGAACTATAGCAGCAAGAAACTAAAGGCGCTGTCTCACCAGGCTGATTAGTATTTTTTCTCTCTTTAAATGCAGATGAAAAGAAAAGGCTTATTTACCAAGTGCAGGGCTGGCCACACTAACTGATGGCTGCTCTCAATGCCAGCAACCAGATCAGCTCATTTCAGTTCAATCCCAGCACCAGGATGCAGGGATACGTCAGCCACCGGGAGAGAGGAGACCCTGCACGCCCAAGGATTGCTTTTTACTTCGTTCAGAGCGTGCAAGAGGAACACTCAGGCCAGGACTGCTCTCCACAGCCTGCATGGAACAAGCAGAGTCTTGCTCCTGCTCCAGCCCAGCTGGGTGAGGGGGTGCTGCTCCCCAAACCACAGCATGTGCTGTCACCTTTGCAGGAAGATCACCCTCAACAAGGCATCTGCCCTGGGCGTCTGCCCCGTGCAGCTCCAGCTGTGCCGAGCCGGGGTAGTGAGGAGAGGGAAGAGCTGAGTGGAGCCAGCACAGCCAGAGATTTGTGTGGTGCAGGAGAACTTTTGTCTCTGCAGCAACGAGCTCTGTCGTGTTAGCCTGACTTTCTGTGATTCAGGTACAAAATGAAAATGAGTTTCTATTCTAGCACGTACCGAAAATTCCGTAAATGCAACAGCTGCCTCAGGAAAAACAAGAACTTTTCCCTGGTCACAGAATGAGTCTCACAACAAATGGGATATCTGAGATAACTGTTATGGTCCAGGAACAACATGTGCACCTTGTAAAGAGCCCACAAGGCTGCTGGGGAGCAAGTCACTGCCATCAGCAAGGCTCCACAAAAACAGGTTTCCTACAAGCCACAGATTCTATGCACCACATTCCTCTGCTCGTTCCCAGACACAACCGGCAGGCTCCGAGGTCAAACTATAAAACCTGCTATAAAGTCATTAGCAGCACCCTCAGATCACACAGCCCGTGTATCCCGGGGAGCTGCAGAAGACAGGGCCATCATTCCAGCAGGATTAACAGCTTGGGAATGCTTAAAATCTAAAAAAAAAGTCACATTAAGAGAAGTTAAGTGTTCAAACAATAGTTTCACACCCTAACACGGGTGAATGCAGCTGCAGGGCCAGCTCACAGGAGTGGTGTGCAATGGCCGTAGAGGTGACCGGAGCCAGGGGACTGGCTGAATCAAGGTGCTGAATGTCCCCAGAAGAGCAGGACACGAGGTCACTGCACACATAACACCGCAATGGCTGGGCAGTCCACAACTACCCATGGGCACAGAGCATTCCAGCACTGCCCAGCTGAAATCATTCCCAGCTTACTGCTCAGGAACAACTAGTCCAGGACCGCAGCTCAGCAGCGCACAGACAAACACCCCTGGAAACCCGCCCGGGAGCGGGCGCAGTGCTCCGGAGGAGCAGGACACAGCTGCTGTCGAGCAGGACAGGCAAACAGCTCTGAGATAAGGTGTCCACCGAGGGCAGTTTCACAACAACCAAGAAAAAAAACCAACCCCACATCGGCAAGTCTTGAGGAACAGCCTGGAATTATCTCCCTGCAAACCTTCTGGGATCCACTCATCTCCACATTCGTACCACAGCCACCCCGGCTGTGACTCTGGCAGCTGTGAGGCTGAGCTGTGCTGCTCACACAGAACATGTGCTGCTCACACAGAACATGACTCGTTTCTGGGCAGCAGCTTTGCAGGCTGCAACTCTTGGAGGATCAGCTATCGAGGGATGGAACCAGGAACCACTGCAGGGATGGCACTCCACCACAAACGGGCACAGGCAGCTACAGAGCCCCAGGCACAGCTCCACAGCTAAATGCCAAACCAGTCTGGAAGCCCAAACAGAGCTGCAGAACAGCTGTCGAAGCAGAATGAGCGGCAGCACAGCACCTGAGCAGGTGAGGATCAACCTGCTCCCACCCCGAGCCTCTGCCCGTGCTCTCCCTCGTGTGCATCAGTCCTGCTGTCTGAGGGGAAGCTGGCGAGCTGAGGGTAAACAGCTCTGCTCAGCCCCTCTGGGGAAAAAGAAAGAAAAAAGCTTTCCAACGTCACTGAAATGGAATGTGAGGGAACCGAGTGCACTTGTAGGGAGAGAGAAAGGACAGGCTCACACTCCAGCCTGTGTGTACACAGGGCTGGGGAAGGCACACACGGAGCATCCAACAGTGCATCTGCTAAAGATCCCTTTAGCTCTGAGGGTCTGAGGAGATATTTTGGTTCGTAGAAAAGTTATGTTAATCCAGTGAATCATTTGATAGGAATGTACAGTCATCCAATGCAATGGAAAATGTAGAGATTCAAGTGTTCAGTGTACGCATCCAGCATAAAAGGTTAGGGTAACACTTCTTCCAAAGGCATTACTCATCCCTGCCTCGGCTGCACATCCCTGCAGAGGTGTGCAGGAAGGAGGATGAGCAGCATCAATAACTTATCAGCTGCAGTACAAAACCACCAGGTAAGAGCCATAAAAAGCAGAAAGCAAGACCTAAACCATCCCTTAATGTAAGGAGTCTTTGTGCAGCAGGGCCACCTCCTCATCACTGCAGCTCCGAGTGGGTGACATGAGCTCTACCCCACTCTCACGGCATCCCAAGACATTCATGGAATGGTGGGACTCGCCCTTCCATAAGCATTACGAGAAATTCCCTGTCCCAAAGAGCTGACAGAGTTTGCTGAAGTGCTGCAGCTATTTACCTAAGGAGAAAGAAGAAAATAATGCAAGTCTTGGTTGAAACCAGCAGGAATTCTGCATTACACAGGCTTTCCTGGGCTCCTAAAGCCACACTCCAAAAGAGCATCCAGTCACAGATCAGAGCTTTCGCAGTGGCTGTTTGAGGACATTAATTTACAGAGATGAAGCACCACAGCAATCCCAAATACAGCCCATTCTTCACTAGGTAGGGGTTTATTTACAAGGCCATGACACGTTGCGACGTAAGAGGTAACAGCACACGAGCAGATGACTCCCTCACACAGCCCATTCCTCTGGAAGTCTGGAAGACAGGCAGTGGATTCACCCCGACAGAAGGTAAGCTGGAATCTCTCCCATGCCACAAGCCCTCCTCAAACCCCTCCTCAACTGCACTCGGCTCTGCTGAGAAGTAACGCAAGGAAAAGAGCATATGGATAGATCCAAAGCTATTCTGAATCACTGCTGGCTGCCAGCAGACATATTGCTGTCATTAGCCTCTAGCTCAGTCGCAAGATTTGTTTCTGAAAAGTCTTTGAGCCAACAGATTATATAAAGCTCAGACCCTTCCTCTTCCGCACGAGCTGATAGTCTCCTCACGGGGTGACGGGTGTTTGCGAGGAAAACACTCATCCCTGCACACACGAGGATGATGCAGCTAATCAAAACAACGTCCCCGGCCAACAGGCGGTGTGCTGCAGCCAAAGCTGGTGCTGCCAGATAATACCCAATGACAGGAGCATGGAATAGAATCCCAGAATGGTCTGGGTCGGAAAGGACCTTAAATATCACCCAGTTCCATCCCCCTGCCATGGGCAGGGGCACCTTCCACTATCCCAGGTTGCTCCAAGCCCCGTCCGACCCGGCCTTGGACACTTCCAGGGATGGAGCAGCCACAGCTTCTCTGGGCACCCTGTGAAGGACCTCACCACCCTTCCAGATCCTGCAAGGTGCCGTGAGGTCTCCACACAACCTTCTCTTCTCCAGGCTGAACAGCCCCAGCTCTCAGCCTGTCCCCATAGGGGAGGTGCTCCTATCAACTTCGTGGCCTCCTCAGGACGTGCTCCAACAGTTCCATGCCCTGCTCACGGTGGAGATCCCAGAGCTGGGCACAGGACTCTAGGTGGGCTCTCACGAGAGCAGAGGGGCAGAATGCCCTCCCCAGTGCTGCTGCCCACACCCCTCTGGATGTAGCCCAGGGCACCCTCGGCTTTCTGGGCTGCGAGTGCTCACCGCCAGCTCACGGTGAGTTCTAGCACTCATATTGATCCTGTAGAGAAAATCTGCAGAGATTGGAGCTTATTTACCCTAAACACACACACACATGCTCCTCCTCTATGCCTGAGCCTCTCCTGGTACCGGGGTCACACCATTCCCTGCCCCAGCACCTTCCCAGCTGTGCTGCCTGACCCGGCAGCCCCGCGGAACCGGCTCATTAACTCACAAGCACTTGGAAATAACTGCAGGTTACTGCCCAGGGTTCTCTGTATCTTTTATCTAAACAAAATGCTACAGGACCAGGCTTGTTTGGTGCAACAACGCCCTTGCAGCTTCTACTCCCAGTAGCAAGTGAGCAGTTAGTTCTGTACACCTCACCTGGCTACCTTTTGCCATCTTTTACAAACCAAGGCCTGAAAAAATTAAAATGTATTCTGAGCTGTGAAGCAAAGAAACCCTTTTTGGTTTCCCTATTAATACATAGCAGGACTGCCCCCCACCAGATTCTGATAAAACTCTTGGTGGTTTAAGCTTTACGGGAAACCAGGCTTCCTACCTTGCTAGTTTTCCACATTACTCTCTCTCATTAAGCAATTTAGATACTCAAGTAGTAAATCAGAAGTGAAAGGAAGGTTCTTAATCACCAGATCTAAACAACACTGGTTTTCGTCACCTCATAACTCCTGATAACCACCATCTTCTGGTCCAAGCTGTGTCACACACTGCATTATCTTTACACCTTCAGGTGTCTGAAGGAGGTCAAACAAACACACTTCAGTTTCCTTGTAGAAGACTGATAGTACTCCTGTGATTGGTTAATACTTGCAGTGGGATGAGGTCTATTATTTCACTAAGTTCTGGTAACTCAGCCATAAAGAACCATGGTCCCTGTCCTAAAAACAGTCTAAAAGAGACAAGGCAAGTTGCAGAAGCCCCAGTGGCGGTGAGGCACAGTCAGCCAGCCCAGCACAGCCTCCAGTTACTCCTCAGTAACTCACTGCTGCTCGAGATGTGCTTCATCCAGCAATTCTCAACACAAAATACATAAACAGTCCCTGGAGCACAGATGGAAGCTGATCCCTATCCCCTCCCAGGGGAGTTCCCTCATCACTAGGCTACAAAATCATGTTCCCTCTTGCTTTCAGCCCTTTGATGATACAAATCTTAAGTTCCTTCCTACACAGTGCCCCGGTTTCAACATGAGAGGCAGAGCCTCTCCTCCCTCCTCAACCGGTAGCTTGAGGATTTGGGCACTCTCAGAACTGGAGTCAGGGATGCCCCAAGGCTCGAGGAGATGCCTCACCTGGTATCACACTAAGTGCCCTTTCCCAGCTCCCTTTCACTCACCCACAGGGTACAGTGCTCGTGCCACTGAGGACATGGGTGCAGAAGACCACAGAACACTGACCTTCCCCGCCCATGGATTTGCTCTTCCCATGAGAGCAGGATGCTGAGGGAAAAGGTCAAGTTCTTGAAGAGCAGAAGTCATTCAGTTTTTCTCCTCACAGCAAATCGCAGCTGTACAACAGCATTTTGCCACAGGTTTTTTTTCAGGACTCTCACCCTGACTGTCCATGACTCTCCTGTACAGCTGGTACTCACACAGCACCTCCTGCACCTGCCTGGCCAGGCCCCAGGGTGTGCTGAAGGGGACAGGTGAGCTGAAGCCTCTCCTGATCCTCCCTTGCTTGGCTGCACGGCTCAGTCCAGTGTCCCGTGAACGAGGACAGGGAATCCCCACTGCAGGTATGAGTGAAGTGCAGGCAGTTCATGTGCTTCAGGTCACAGAAGCAGTGGATCTTGTAGCTTGAATTATACTTTAAAAAAATGCAATTGAAATTCAAGCTCTATCACAGCCTTGCACTGCAGCTTCCCAGAGTCCTCCAGCCGTTTGTTCTCTCCAGGGAAGACAGATAGGTTGCCAACCAAGACTGCACTGTGGGATTAGCCAATGTTTATGAAGTGCTTTAAAGATTAGAAGTGTCACCTATGTGCTAAATATTTCTCTGGCACTATCAGCTTGAACAGCACCCGAGTATCTTGTATCTCCTCCTGCTGATCTTGAGCTGGTTGCCGAAGGCGTCACTCAACCTGACTTCCAACCACTGCGCTTGGCACTAATTCCAGGGGCGGTTTGAGACGTATCGCAGGAGAGGACAGAATCAAGGAACCACTTAAACCCTAACTTTCAAAAACTACTAGCAGAGTAATGACAGTAATATCACCAGGAGAGGCTTAGGGATTTATGTTTTTACAACATTCTCATACGTGTGTGTGAGATGGAACGCTCTGGCCTGAAGCCCAACCGTGCGAAGAGAGGAACTCGCCCAGATGGAACTGGCCGGGCAACGGCATGAAAAGGTACTTTGTACACATGAGCTTGATAGGAGCTAAACAGATCCCAACTCCTTCATTCCCCTCAAAGCTTTTGGCAATGCTCTTGCAGTACCTGGATTAAGAAACAGAGCGGTGAGTCCGAGCACACGGGACAGCAGCATAGCACTGCTCAGGCCCTCTGTGCTGTACACACACAGACCAAACTGCAGGGATACAGCTATTTTCCTGCCTTTCTTCCTCTTGTTCCCATCTCTCTTCCAGCTAGAACACAGGCAGAGCCTGTGTCAAGACGTTCCTACTGATACCACACAGAGCCAAGGTGTAACGTTCAGCTGGACATCTGTGTTTCCCATTCACACAGCTTTTGTTACCCACATCCCATCCACCCTCTGAGGACTCACACTGCATATAGATCTAGAAACATCCAAAACGCAGAGCTCAGCCTTCCTCTCAGCTTGTGGGTTTCACCAACGGCAGCAGAATCCAACAACTATTATCAAGCAGCCGAAAAATGAAACATTCAATTCCAAGAGTTTACTCTGCACTGGAGAGACAGAAAAACAAAGCTGGAAATCCCTCGTTTTATAAACAACAGCTCCTCTGAAAGCACTGTCAATAGGAAGTTGTTGCTCTAAACTGTGTACACATTTGGCTCACAATTTGCCAACAATGAGAAAAATGAACTCCACGGAAGGATTCCCACACTGCGAGCTCAATGTTGTCACCCGAAATGGATGCTGCCAGGGCCAGGGCAGCAGGACCGTGCCAGCAGGAGCTGCTTTGCACCTTCCTGGCCTTCGGGAGGGCGTTTGGGGAAGGAATCCCTCCAAAAGATGCCAGGGTAGGAGCATGGCAGGAGGCAGAGCACAGCTGAGGTGACAGCGCTTTTGTCACACAGCTTTAATGGTTTCTGTGTGACAGAAGGAGCGGAGCCCCAGGCAGGAGCCTGCTGAGCTGCCCTGCTCGGGACAGCCCCAGCCAGGTGTAGCGCACATGGGATGGGCTGTGCAGGTCGCTCTGGCTGACAGCTGCCTCCAACTCGAGGTGACTCACTCAAGTCACACATCATAAACACTTCTTACTCCAGCCCTGAATTAGGAGCACGGGGCTCTGAGAGCTCAAACAAAGCTCCCGTGACACATGCCATTCCTGCAGAGCCGCTCGCAGCCTCTCCTGAAACAAAAGGATCAAAGCAAACAGAAGACTGGAATTGCCGTTCAAGATCTTAAAACACATTTAAGATAAGAAAAAAAAAAGCCTAGCAAAAAATGAAAAGCTATCTTAATCACCATTTTAATTGGGAGTTAATATTCCTATCCTAACAAAACCACTGGAGCGCCCATCCTAGCACTGAATCCCAACACCCAGATGCACAGCTGAGGTTTCCACCGGCGAGGGGCAGGAGGCACCAGGGCAGACTGTGCAGAGCAGCCTTTGTTCTGGGACCCAGCAAGGAAAACATCTGCTCGGCCCAAAGCACCGCTCCCTCCAAGGCGATAGGATCTGACCTCGGAGCACAGGAAGCAAGCTTTGTTCCAGGCAGCAGGGAAGGCGGTGCTACCACACCAATGACCGCGCAAGGTCTGGGACTTTGGAGACCTGCAGGTGGTAAAACAAGAAGAGTTCTGCTGCTCACCTCAGACGGAGCAGCCGGGGTGCCTCTGCAGAGCTGCTCTTGTTTGGACAAGCACGTTTGCTCTGGTGACTATTTGAATGATGACTCACTCCAACAAGCCAGGGCACCCTACCACACACAGCCCCGAAGTGCTGACTTAGGGCTTGGGATGCAAATCCGGCAGGAAGCGGCGCTTCCCAACTCGGGCCACCCAGGCCTGGTCACTGCTGCCATTACCCTCCTCCAGTTGCAGTCCTGGCCTGGATGATGAATGTGAAGAGAAGATGACAAGAACAAGAAAATTGTATAAAATACTCTTGCTCTTAGAGCACTTCTAAAGTTGCATTTCTTTTTCTTTTAATATTCCTGCTCTGCAGAACCGACAGCCCAACTGCAAGTTCTCTGTGTGCCTCCGAGGGACTCGGGGCAGGCGGGTGCTGGGTGCCTGCCCAGCACCCTGTCCCCGGCTCAGGAATGCTGCCCAGCACCCCATCCCTGGCTTGGAGGTGAGCCCGTGGCCACCCCGCTGGTGGCACTCCTCCAGCCACTTCCACTTTTGTCTCCCCAAGCATGTGAGAGTCACAACCCGTGACGAGCCGGGCAGTAATTGCCGTATCGATTTCGACGCTCCTCCGGCCGGAGCAACGCCTGTAACTGTAAACCATAAACCTTTTAATATCCCGCTCAATTATGAGGAAAACAACTCCTGAGCAGCAGCACGGCAGGAGCATCATTCAGGGCCCGCTGCTGAGCCTGGCTGGGGATGGCCAAACCACGCGTTGAGAGAGACACTGCCGGGGGGACAGAAGCACAGACAGCCCTTCCATGTGTCACTGGCAATGTCAGTGCTCTCAACCCTTTTCGTGCCGACCTCACCGAAGAGCTCAAAAGGCTGGAACGCATGGAATGAGAAGGCAGACAAGCAAACTGATGGTGTGCCATCAGAACGTGACTTAGCGCTCGTGCAACCTCTGGGCTGCTCACAAATCCAAGAGAAAGAGCCGAGGAATTAAGCAACTATGTCTGGGCACTGTCACACAAGGCAGACTTACAACCTCTCTCTTATTTACAAACAGTTTCAGGGAAAGGGAAACAATCTGAGTGACTGACTGTGTGGCATTTAGAAAACATTCCCATCCACTGCAGCCTTTCAAAAGCACAGAAGCATAGAACATCCTGAGTCAGAAGGGACCCACGAAGTCCAGCTCCCGGCCCTGCACCCAAGAATCCCACCGTATTCCTGAGAGCATTGTCCAAACACTCCTCGAGCTCCTGCAGCCTTGGGGCTGCGGGCACTTCCCAAGTCAGGTGCTTCGGTGACATAAGAATGAGATCAGCAGAGCACACTTCTAATCCCCAACTCCAAATCCTGACGTTTGTCACCTGACCAGCCCTTTCCCTGGGAAAAGGGGCAGGTTTGGAGACACTCAGCCTGGAGAAGGCTCCCACCTTGCTCAGTGCAGACCTGACCCGCTTTTGTCTCGCTGTGCTGCGAGCCAGCCGGGCTTTGTTGCCATGGTGAAAGCTCTGACACGTTTAGTTTTCCCACTAATTTCCTGCTGCACTAAAGACTGCTGCTTTGCACCTCACTGCCATGGCACAGCAACGAGGGACCCCAACACCCCAGAAACGGGGAACGGATCCAGCCACGCGCTGGTCACTGCCAACAGCACTTTTCCAGGCAGCTTTAGCTACACCTCCCAAATATCCTAAACCCATCAGCCCCTACAAAAGTTCAAGAGACTTGACCATCATTCAAAAAGGAGCTAGACAATTCGGTGACCTCATAATTAGGGGCTGTATCCCACCCTTACCTTAAAAGAAGGTGGTGCATTTCAAAGCCCAGACTGCAGTCACCAAACCACCACATTTTCCTTTGGGTTCACACGAAGGGACTAAGTTCATTCCCGACTGTGTCAATGGAAAATGAAAACAAGGATCCAGTTGTGTCTGTGGAACCAAACTGGGACCAGCAGCACACACACACACAAGGAAAAGCAGAGACTAAGGCCCACACTGTCAGCTGATGACTCAGAAACTGCACAAGCGCCCACTGAGTGGGAAAATACCTATAGTCAGCCTTCACTTGTCATTTTACTGTGTAATGGGAGTCTCAGCTTGGATGAAAAACACATGAATATTTTGTTCTGACTAAGCACAGGTTTCCCCGCGTACCTCAGCTCTGCCAGGGCAGTGGGCACACGACACCCACGCTGCAGCAAGGGGGAGGGAACGACCGTGATTTCCTTCTCCACCAACTGCACTTTGTTTCTAACATAAACCAGCTGAATTAACCAGCAGAAAGGAAAAGTCTTTGGGTTTTTTTTAATCTTACACTTCCCAGAGCAGCTCAAGGGAAAAACAGCCTCTGTGGAAGCCAAGTATTAAAATCCTTGCACAGAGAATGAATCAGAATGATTTTTATTGGTTTCCAATGAGATTGTGCTTGAAAACAAACAGTTGCTGTACAACTGACAACCCCCTCACTGTGTCAGAGAGATGGGAGCACATAGATGGGCTTTGTAGAGCTGAGAACATGCTCCTTCATGGCTGCTGGGGAGCAATTCGATTTCATTAATGGTACATTTACATGTGCAAAGAAACAGAGCACAAGCTAAGCTGTATCATAATCAGTTTGCTGGGGGAGTCCTCCGACCTCCAGAACTGCTGAAAGCAGCCACAGCGGTTCCAGCCTCGGGGTGCAGAGGACACCGGCTACAACAGGAGCTTCCCGCAAAAGAGCACCATTGTCTGCCGGCCACCTGGGAACGAGAGAACCTGCCATAAATCACCCAGCACATGATCCTTGCTCTGTCCAAGGCAGGGCAGAGGCCGGGACAATTCCCGGCAGCAGCGGTCGCTCAGTGGGAGCCGGGAAAAGCCGCGCAGGCTGCCCGGAGCCCGTCCGTCAGCGGCACTGCAGCCAGGCTGATAACCTTGACAGAGCCACTTGCGAGATTACAGCCCAAGGATTTCCTACAAGCACATCTAGAGAGGAAAGACTAAGCACCAAGACTAATACTTTTCATCTTTGGTTGCAGCCAGTGCTGTGAGCGTAAATGAAAATTTGGGGCACGCGGAGACGTGATTACACAGTCACAGTGACTGACAAAAGCAAACCCTTCCCTATAGCACTAATCATTTCAGCTGAAGGAAGGCACAGACAAACATCTTTAAGAATTTAGATATACATGTGACAAGAGGCATTTTTTTTCCCCCTAATTCTTCACTGTCGCTGTCGGAAGACTGTATCACAGAAGATCTAACTGGCTCTGCCTACCTGGCAAGGGTACCCTGAGCATCATCCCAGCAGACTCCCGCGAGCCTGCAGGAGCAGCACGACACCTGAACAGACTGTAGCCTTCCATCCCACAGACAGGAACCAGCTCCAATTAGGCTCACTGCTGCAATTCAGTGTGTTATCTGATCACACTTCACACACAATGACACACAGCTCATAAACTTACTCCTTCCATTAGAAACACTTCATGTTGTGAAATGCCACAATTAGGTTTTAGGCAACAGCTTCAATTCAGCTGCCTTTGCCCAATAACAAGAAGCCTCAGGGGTCCAAAGATACTGTCCCCTGAGAGGGGCCAGAAACACACCTGGAAGTACCTGATGAGCCTGAACACAGGCAAAAAATTCAGAAACGCTTCAGGTTACATGAGAGCAGATCCCAGAGCCTTAAAAAAACCCCTTGTGCCCACAGCGTGATGGCCATGGGTCTGTCACATGCCCATCCCTGCTATCCTCCATACACATTCCAAAGGTATTCCTGCACATAACACTTTCTGCACGGACAGAGGTTATGCAGGAAAGAGCATAGCTGAAAGCCCAAGACAGCCTAAGAGCCAGGACAAGCTGAGACTGACTTGTTCAGATAAGGAAAAACCTGGAAAAAATGCATCTTCCCTTCTGCTGCAGAAATCCACGCACACTTCCCCAGCCTTGCAAACACCTCGCTGCGTCCCTCTCATTCAGAACTCCTTCCAACAGGACCAACCACATTTTAAAAGTTATTGGAAGGAGACAAGAAACATCCATCTGCTTGCTGAAAAGCAGCAGACGCACACAGCCTCCAAATCCAGACTTTAATTGAAACACTTTAATCTGCTGCCGCAGCCCCGCATTCTCTGTATTCCCAGTAGTGCCGAGGCGTGCGCTCAGCTAATGGAGCTCTGACAGTCGTCCTGGGCCTGGCTCCCTGTCAAACCACGCCGGCCTCCAGCTCCGGGCCCGCAGTCGCACGCTGATACCCCACAGACTCCTTTTCTTCGAAACCATCTTCAAAACGTACTATAATTAATGCCCTATAACTGCAGCAGACGCTTTAGGGAGCTGAAGGCAGAGCCAAACCATACAGGACAGTGGCAAACGTCGAGGAGATCCCGAACTACAGTGGAAACACCCAACTGGGCTGTTGGGAACAGCCACCTCCTGCATTGCACAACACCAGCATTCAGGCCAGTCCCTCCATCCATCTGCAAATCAAGGCGGTAACTCGACACACGCAGATCACTCCTGTCAGCAGGCCCTAGTCAGACAGCCAAGGCAGGATTTGGGAAGCTGGTTAGGCTCCCACTCCAGTCCCTGGGAAGACACAGCCAGTTTCTCTCCATGGCTCAGCTGACCTGCTGCAGGCTCTGCTGAATCACCCTCTGGACAAGCCGACCCCAGCACTCCCATCCCAGGCCAGGTGAACCACAACCCGCTGCAGCTGCGCCTTGCGCGGTGCCAGAGCACGTTCGGCTTCTCCATCTGCATCCCCACCTCACCCGCCTGCTCCTTCAGACAGACTCTCAGCACCTCCAGCTCCCAAATCTCATGGGGAG
The DNA here is from genome assembly GCA_013398015.1 of Oreocharis arfaki. NCBI lineage: Eukaryota > Metazoa > Chordata > Aves > Passeriformes > Paramythiidae > Oreocharis > Oreocharis arfaki. Next base: position 72,469 of record VZRR01000393.1, read on the forward strand.
GTTTCCCAGTGCTGCATTTGCCTCTGACAGCCATCACAAACCCTGCAGAGGCAGCCGTTCCTGCACACACTCCAGCTGAGGGACATGAGCCAACGCTCATATTTACACCTTCGTTTCAAACCTTCCATGGCCAGAGCACTTCCAAGAAGAGCATCTGCACTCCTGCCACCAAGTTATACCAATAATCAAAGCCACCACGGCCACAAACGGCAGGCCTAAGCCCACCTCCCCATGATAAAGTTCCACATCTTGCACGGAGGGATGCTGGAGTCACTCCCAACACAAGGACCAGCTCCTTCCTACAGCTCTTCCAAGCTGCAGCTGCCCTGGCTGGAAATTGTCCCCAACACTGGATGCAGACAATTACCAGAAGAATCAGCAATGTTCCTCTGTGATCAGACCACATGCTCAGAAAGAACCCAGTGCTTCAAGATAACACCCAGCCAGGTCCAGCAGGCTCCAGTGAGATCTAACTCTGCTGCTGCTGCTGCGCTGTCCCAGCATCTCCTGCCCATCCTCTGACGTGCAGAGCAGAGCTCAGCTCAGCTCCCCCCACACACGCTGGGCTATTTTTGAGCTCAACGTGTCAGTTCCACTGGCTGTGGGAGTTTGTTTGTGTGGGATAGCATGATTCGACTACTTTGAAACTTGGCTGAAGCCACATAATCCCCTTTTCATGGAACCCTTTTGATGGCCATTTAGCAGAGAGGGCGAGGTTTAGCCTCAACTAGAGAGACTTGGGGTCAGAATTACTAGAAAAAGACACATAATGACTAATAATGAATCAGCCTTCAGTGGTTTCTTCACTTAAGTGTTAACACAGCATATTAAACCCCTGGCCTGGGATCAGCAAAAAGGCCCTGACTGCATTAAATGAGTACAATGGCTTAACTAGAGAATCTCCAAATCGTGCTATTTAAATCTGTGCAAGCTCCAAAGGGAGACACTGGAGCCAGTTCAACCCTTGCTCGTGCAGGTTCAGCTAAAGGCAGCATCTTGCTGGGAGTGTGCAGACCACGAGACCCACCACGGACACACAGGGAAGTCACAACTCTCATGAGAGTCTCTTCAGCCAGAGAGAACTTCCACCACAAACCGTGAATTCTACTCTGCTGGCAACGCTGGAGCAACTTCCCAGAGCTTTACTTTCATGGGGAAAAACACAGAGTTGTTATGCAATCGTCTTGGTGAGAGCAAGAAGAGGCAGCACCCTGTACAGCCACTGCACAGGGCTGATAGAGGACCCAGCGAGAGGACGTGGGGAAAAGGAGCTTAGAGCTGCTTCTCTGTGAAAATGTCTAATACCCAAGGAGCCCAGTCTCCCAGCAACACACTGCCATTTCCTTATTTCCCTCTCACGTAATTCCTCCTTCAAACACAAATGAGGAGACAGCTTCTAGAAACCCTCGTCAGGCCTCCGCAGCACTCACCAAACCTCTGTGAGACCCTCCTGGAAAAGAGACACCGATCCCTGTCTGTGTCACGGCCGTTCTTCCTCCTGCTCCCCTCAGGGGCTTTTCCTCACAGGGGCAGCCTCTGTACCTGCCCAAAGGTGCCACCAAATCGTTCAGCAGCTGTTGATTGTCTCCTGCCGCAGCAGCCCCAAAGCTCTGGTACAGCAAATATTCCGGAGGAAAGGACTCCAGACAGGAGCTGGGAAGCAGCCAGGTTGAAGAGGTACAAAAGTTGTACCCACCTCACCCCCCAAAAAAGCTAAGAGCCACACAGCTGAGAAGGAGGTATTAATTATCCTGGCTCTCTTAGAATATTCTCCCTGCCCAAAAAGGCTCAGGACATGTGCCACAGGCCCCCTAGCTCACCCTGCCCACCATCAGCTGGCTCTCCTGTTTCCACCTGTTAGCATCTCAAGAAGCAGCCTGGTCTCCAATTCAATCATGCTCTGGCATTAACATCTTGGTAATCAAATGTTATTTGCTACAGCAAGAAAAACATTGCAATGAAACATAAAATGTCGGTACTTCAGCCTACAGTTGACAAAGGCAATGGCTCTCTAAGGTTTTAGGAAATACTCCTTCTTATCCCCATTGTGGCAACTCTGCTTAGCCAAAGTTCATTTCTAGCTTTTAGGCTTTTGCTAAATCTCCCCACCAAATGAGAACTAAAACACGAGTCTCCCGCAGCACACAGGCGAGGAGAACAAAGGCCCTGTGAGCAGCAGGACAATGCTGCCTGAGGAATTAGCCATCCACAGCCATCAGCTTTCCTTACGGCCAGGAGAAATCAGAAGCAGGACAGGTGAAGCACCACCAAGCACTGCAAAAGAAAAGGAAAATGACTGATGGAAGGTGACCAGGCGAGGCCCTCGCGTGGGTCATTACGAAACGTGTGGCACCGCTATTGAACAATTCCATCTGACACGAGGACGATGAGTCAGGGCAGCGCCGGCACAGGGCTTATCACACGGGCACGCCGGCTGCAGGGAGCAATCCTCAGTCAGCCCAGAGCCACGTGCCTCGCTGCGGCACGTCCGAGGTCGGGAAGAGCAGGACAGAGCAGCCACCGAGACTCTCCCACCCTCTGGGCTGACAGTGCTTTGCATCTGAGCAGAGAAATCCAGGCAAGCCCTCGTGGCTGCCTGAGCCCCCCGTGCTCAGAGACCAGAGCGTACCAAACCCAGCCTGAGCCCTCCCAGAGCAAAGCCCAACTCTCCATGAAGTCTGCCAGCCTGCTTTGCATCCTGGGTTTCAGTGCCACAGTGCCCACCTCCAAGAACTCTGGTGAAAAATGTGTTCCACCGATGACTCCAACTCACCCAAAGACAAACCACAGAAACTAAGCCTGTTCTCTCATGCAAGAGAACGTCCTCTCCCAGTGAGGGCTGAGCTGCCTCCTGTTCTCTAGAAAAGGCTTAGCTCCTCAAAAATCTTTTAAAAAAAAAAATCAACTAAATTCTAGCCTTTCTCCAGTTGTGCTTGTGCTGGTAGAAGGGCTGTGTTCTGCCGAGGATTAAAGCATCAAGGATTTGGGTTACTATCCAGTAAAACAACTCCAGGTACCCCTTAAACAGGATCCCATGACACACAGCCAGTGCAACTTGCTCCAAGCTTTGCCCATCCAGGTATTACTGAAATTTAACTCAAACCTAAGTTGATAACCAGCCTGGAAGAAGCTAAGGCAGCACGGCAGGAAGATCACTGCACTTGGGAAGGAGCTGTGTTCTCCCAGGACTGTCAATTCCATTTCAAGAGAAAGATGGATGTGAAAGTGACTCCTCATCTCCCACTGAAACGCTCCGTGAGTGCAGTGCACCCAGGGCAGGTACACCCTGCTCAGCGCTTCGGCTGCGCCTCCAGTCACATGGAGCTGATGGAAGGGATGGAACCAGGACAGCAGAGAGCTCTCAGCACTGCCCAGCAACCACAGCATCCCTCTCTGTCCTCCTCAGCCCCTGAAGACTCAAACACAACACCCGAAGAGCACGGGAACATAAAGTATGTGCTCCTCGGCACACTCATGAACATTCCCTGACCAGCCCTTACGAAAAAATGTGGCATTAAAAACAACCCCAGCGCCTGAACAGAGCTGGAATTCTAATGAAGTCACTTGGATGATTTATAAATGGAAATTCTGTGGAAAACAATTCATTCAGCAGGTCACTCTGAAGGTTTTTAGCACAGAAACAAGGCTTTCTTGTAAAACATGAGAAGAGACAAAGGAAAGAAGGACAGAAGGAGGGATGCAGCAAGATATCCTGCAGGTGCCCAATTCATCCCGGTCAGAGAAGTGGCTCCAGCTCCTGCCCAGCCATCAGAGCAGCTCTGACAGAGCACAAGAGTCCAGCTTTGCATGGGCAGGGACTGAATGTAAATTGCCGACTGTTCCCTTCTATTCCATCGGCTCCAGCTGAGACAATTATGAATACAGGCCTCCTGCCCTTTGGGATGATTAACATTCCCCTTCCTCAGTGTCCCCAGCACTGCTGACCCACATTCAGCTCCTGAAATGCAGTTCTATGTAAACTGCAACGTTCGGTGTCAGCAGAACGTGCCAGCCCAGCAGGGCCGGGCGCTCTGCTCCTCTCTCTAAATAAACGCAGTGCTCAACTTCCCAAGAGCCAGGAAAATCCCAGTCCTTTAAGATCAGACCAGGCACCCAACTACCCTCCACTTCTCTTTTTAGGGAAAAGGGGACACAAGCCAGGAATGCTCCGGCTGTTATCTGGAGCTGTCGTGTCAAAGTCCACTTGACCTGGTAAATGTCCGTCAGAAAGGAAAACAGGATCCAGCACTCATCCACAGAGCACCTCTAATTCCAGGCCCAGCAATGGACACCAGCCCACGCCGTCATTAATTTCACCTTCTGGAAAAGGCCCAACATCACGGGGCACATCTATTTCCAAGCTCGCGCAGACACTCGCAGCGGAATTCCTTCCGAGACAGCGGAGGAGCGCGGCTCCCAAGGAGGGGCCGTGACGAGCAAACCCGCTTTTCTCTAAGAGAATGTGACACGGGGTCAAGTTTGTGCAGGGATTTGGTGGCTATATTTGAACTGCCCGGTTCTCTTACGCAGCTACTACTGGGAGAGCGGGATCACCTCAGGAAGGGGCTGCCAGCACAGGCAGCAACCGGGCTGCGCTTGCGTTTCGTGATCAAAGAATTCTTTCAGATCCCTAAACGGGACCATTTTGCCTAGGTTTTACTCGCTTCCAAGCTGTTTCCATTAAGTCAAAGTGTTAAAAGTGTAACTGTGATGAAGACAAGCTCGCAGTAGCATTATTTTGTATTTCTGCTGCCAGTCAAAAACGCTTCCCCGTAAGGATTTGCCCTTTCCAACGCATTTACATCAACACCTCTCCTCTAACCTCACGAGTCCCAGAGCCTGAACCAAGCAGCTCCTTTCTCCTTCCCCACTCCTCTCCCAGAGCCAACAGCAACAGTTCTGTCAGCGAAGGAAAAGTACTGAACCCACAGTGCTCAGGGTCTGCAGGCAGAATCCGTTCACTCGCACTCCTCTCCAGAGGCTGGGATTTGAAAGGAAACCTGACCTCGGAGTTGAGAAAGCTTCCAGGTCAAGTTTCAGCTCCAAGCTATCACAGCTCAGCCGAACAGATGGCAGTTGTTCCAGCACAGGTATTTCCCCAGGCTCGGGGAGCCCTCAGAGTTCAGAGGGACAGGGACTGGATCTCCTCCGTGCAAGGAACGCGCTGCGGGTCAAACCCGCTGCTCCAGCCCCTACCACTCTGCAGAGCCCCCAGCACCTCACCATGCCACCAGAAAGGCGCTTCCTGAAGTCCACAACCCACCCTCGGTCACTCCAGGGCAGTAGGAATGAGTGTACACTGCTATAAAGCAGAGCTTCCCAAGTTTAGTATCCCCTTCCATCACCCAAAGCCAATGTGTAAAATCCAGCCTTGGCCCTGTAAACGTGGAACACGATTTCCAGACAAAATCTGTGTGCATATTCTGCCATTCTTCAGATGAAATCAACTATTCCCACACAAGAGATGGTCTCTGCTTTGGTATTTTGCAAACTTCAGAGTCAGCACCACTGAGAAGAAACCTTGACCCGTGGAGGGAGTCTGGAAACAGGAACGGGAAAGCAACTTGGAGTCTGATCACTCCTTTTCCAGGAGTGATCTCCACTCAGAGGGGTCAGTCTCCTGCACTCGAAGCATCTGAACCCATCAACCTGTTTCTCTCAGCAAGGTTGAGGTTTATCATGGGGAGAACAACACCTCAAGTGCAGGTTAAGTTGCAGCATCGAGCACTTGCAGGCACAAAACAGCCATCAGGGCAGGCAAACACAGCCCAGCTCTGAAAAGAACTGTCCAGGAGGTGTTATAACTGATGTTTAAATAGCCCCTGAAATTAATTTCACTTTATTATCCGGGCAAAGAGCCAGAGCTCCAACAAACTAAGGCAATGGCAGATTTCTCCTCCTGTTTCGAAACAATGTCACTCCTGAAACAGACAGAGGGGCAACCCCGGGAACTGACAGAGGGACAGTCCCTGAAACTGACAGAAGGGCAACCCCGGGAATTGACAGAGGGACAACTCCAGCCAACACAGTTCTCCTTCCGCAGCGCTTCCAAGGAGCCAGCACGGAGCCAAGAGCAGGGCAAGCGCCGGGGTTTGGTTAAGGCCTGTCTGCTGCCTTCCCATGCCAGCCCTGCTTCCAGCAGCTCTCCTGCTGCCGCAGCTCCCGGGAAGATCCCGCTGTAGCACTGGTGCATGCAGCAGGACAAGCCCTCTCCGGGAGCTCGGTGTCACGGGCACAATCGGGAGTACAGCAGCGATACCGCCGTTCCGCACGGATCTCCTGCCGTGCTCCAGGGCTCGCCCGTGCCTGGATCCACCCGGATCTCCGGGCATCTTCCGGGGCTCACCTGGGAGCGCGGCCGTACCTGGATCCACCTGGATTCGCCGCTCCCTCGGGAGGCCCTTCCTCGCGCTATTCCCTGCGGTCTCTCACGGCCCTGGAGACTCGGCCACGATCGACTCTGATCGTTTCGGTAAGAAACTACCTGTCCGCCGCTTGCCCGGCGTGTCCCCCCCGGTACGCCGGGAGCATCCCCGGGTACCACGGGAGCATCCCCCCGCTCCACCTCCACGTTATCCCGGTGCCGCGGGACCCGCGGGGACACCCGTGCCACCCGTGACAGCGGCCCCGCTCCCCGGCAGCGCCCGCTCCTGGGTGGCGGGGCTCGGGGCCGCTCCCCGCTCCCTCCCCGCTCACCGGGGCAGCGCCGCGACCCCCGCGGGGGACTCACCTTGGCGCGGGTCACCAGGTGCGTGGCGAGCTTCACCACGGCGAAGTTGCCCTTGCCGATGG
>VZRR01000406.1:0-33992 GCA_013398015.1 Oreocharis arfaki
ATCATTTACAGATTTTTCAGCTGATAAGCCACAAACAGTTACTCTTGCTTTTAGAAAACATTTGGTTCTGCTTTTATGCATCAGTGACTGATTCACTTGCCTCGACTCTTTTTCATTAACTGAGATAAGAATAAACAAGAACACATAAGCAAAATCCTAGAAAATTCATCATACTTCAGGATACTCCGTAAGATTAAAATAAAGAAAAGGAATAAAACTTGGCAGCCCAGACTAACTGAAGTAGACTTACGAATGCTGCCTTCATTGCAACATGCTGCCACAGTGTGCAAGGCTCGAAATTAGTAAGATTTGAAGATAAGAAATCTTTGTAACTGATCTGGAAAGCCTGGCTATTTAAAAAAAAAAAACCCAAAACCATTATGTATTCTACAGATCTTCAAATGTTTTTGTAGGAAGTGAAAGAACTGCAAAACAAACTTATTAGATAGGGTTGCAAACAATTGGATGTACAAAAAAACTGATGTCAAGAATCATTATTTTCAAATAGTATTACTCTTGGAAACATGAGATCCACAGTTTTATGCACTGATATGTGTCTAAATGTAACACTTAGAAAAACAGATGTACTCTCAAAAAAAATTCTGTCTGGCAAGGATCTCTCCAGTTTATTCTGCATGCTGTGGTCACTTGGTCTGTTCAGCCTGGAGAAGAAGAGAGTGAGGGGAGACCTCATTGCAGTCTGCAACTTCCTTGTGAGGGGAAGAAGAGGGGCAGGAACTGATCTCTTCTCTCTGGTGACCAGTGACAGGACCTGAGGGAATGGCCTGAAGTTGTGTCATGGAGGGTTAGGTTGGATATTAGGAAAAGATTTTTCACTCAGAGGGTGGTTGGGCACTGGAACAGGCTCCCCAGGGAAGTGGTCACAGCACCAGCCTGACATTGTTCAAGAAGTGTTTGGACAATGCTCTCGGGCACATGATGTGACTCTTGGGGATGGTCCTGTGCAGGGCCAAGAGCAGGACTTGATGATCCTTGAGGGTCCCTTCCAATTCAGCTTATTTGTGATTCTGTGATTCTGTGATATGTTACTTTAGAAGATAACACATGATTGTTTTGAAAATGAATGACAAGAGGCGTACAGGAAAGAGGCTGGCTGTCAGGAAGGTTAGTGATAGGTCAAGGTGGAATGGCTTTAAACTGAAAGAGGGTAGGTTTAAATCAGATATGAGGAAGCAATTCTTTACTGTGAGGGCAGTGAGGCACTGTAACAGATTGCCCAGAGAAGCTGTGGGTGCCCCATCCCTGGAAGTGTTCAAGGCCAGCTTAGATGGGGCTTTCAGCAACTTTGTCCAGCATAAGGTGTCCCTGACAATGGCAGGGGCGTTGGAACTATATGATCTCTAAGGTCCCTTCAAACCCAACCATTCTGTAACAAGTCCTTAAAATATTTTATTTTCAAAATGCTCATTACCTCAATTCAATGTTCATTACCTCTATTCAAATAATAGAATCATAGAGTATCTCAAGTCAGAACATAACCATAAGGATCATTGAGTCCAACTACCATGATTTATTTAAATTTATTTCAATAAACATTATCTTGAAATTTAATAAGGTACCTGTGATGCTGTGAAAGTAAACATTTGAATTTCACTCCTTTTCCTTTAAGTTTCAACAAAGTTTATGCATATTTTAGATCTATATCTCCTAAAAATACTCAATTTAATTTGGTCTCAAATAATGTAGGAATAATTTTATATGGTAACTTAATATCTTTCTTAAATGATCTTTGTAAAGCATGTTTCTTCTAATGTTTTTTGTCTGATAAAAAGTTCATTTAAAACAGTCAGAATATCCACAGATTTTGTTTTTGGATAGTTTTTCTTTGTCTCTTCTGTTTCTAGTTTCTTTTACTCTACGCACTTTCACGTAAATTTAACCCCAGGTAAAAGTATGTATAATGTATTATGGTCACATATCTAGGAGTGTATACAAAGTAACAGGAAATAAAGGTAAGCTGTTAAAGGTAGGCTGCAAGTTTCGCTGTCGGTCTGTGTGACAAGGCAGAATGCGCACGCCTTTGTCATCAGGTAGGTAAACTGAACAAGGATGTTTGATGGGCTGTGGATCAGTTTAAGGACAAGCTGCACGGGAGAGCTAGGTGGGAGAGGGAGGGAGTTTATATGAACAGTGCCAATTTCACTAAAACTTCATATGCAGACTTTCCTTCTTTATTAGATTATTTTCTTGTAACTCCAACAACTGAATAACTAGAACAGAATTTTAAAGACTTAGTGTCACAGTTTTCAGAAAAAATATTAAGATCGTTATAATGGCATTTCTGTCTCAGTATTTTGTTATGAGTCTTATACATAAAAATAGTTCTTTAGTCTTTTAGTTTTGACAGTACTGGGTCAAGTTTTACAATGTCTATATACATATTACATATAGATATGAATATCTTATATTTGTATTATAACACAGTAAAAAGTCAAATTTGAAGTACTCAAACTGCTGTAAAAACTACTTTATTTCACTATAATAGGATATTCTTAACCAATGTATACAAAACAATTTGATTTTATTAAAAAAACATATTTCATTGACTCCAAAATATATAGCTTTGGAATTTTACCATAAAAGAAATAATAAAAAAGATCAATTTTAGACTAAGGAAAAAAGAAGTGCTTAAATCTCCTGTGGAACTAGTATCCCAGTATTACAACATCCTTTGTTCACATAGTACACAACTCTGTATATTTTAGAGAACTTTGACCAAAATATACAGCAAAGATCTCAATCCTCGGTGCTGACCCAGTGACTTAGAGTGAACTACTGGCAATTGTGCTTGGCAGCATAAAGTACTTAAAGGATTGGCTCCTCTGTTGAGATTGCCACAAGGCAATCTTGAATTGAAAATACTTTCTTTTGTTCAGCTAGCTATGATTTTCTTACCAATATTTCTGTTCAACTTCTCCGTTCACTGACATACTTTACCCATGATAATTTATCTTTTTTTAGCAGACCTGATTTTAATGAGGTCACCACAATTTTAAGACTTAATTAAAAATTAATGGACGTTCCACTTCCCAGTATTGGAATACTACATGTTACTTATTAACCAGCAGTGAAACAAAGAAAAATTTAAAAAGAGCTCTTTCTCACATTTGTGGCGCATCATGGTTAGCGATGATCGTATGCTAGGATTTTCCCTGTTTCTTATGCTTTAATTTCAACGCAGCACTAGTCTTTAATTTGTGAACCATAAAGAAATATAGTAGGCAAGGACAGGAAAAAACAGTGGAATTCAGAAGATAGGACTGAAAAAAGGCTGACTTAAAATCTCAAAGTCTTGCAGTCATTAACCAAAACACAGGCCAGAGTTAATTTCTGTTAATGACCAAAGGAGATGGTTGAAATCTCATAGAAAGGAAAAATGTTTATAAATGGAAAGTGTTTAAATAGAAATGTCATTCCAGGCAGAAATTTATCCAAGTGGCATCTGTTTCATTATAATGTTGTCTGCAGTAATTATTTAATAATTTAAAAGAGAAAACAATGAATTATCAGTAGAAGTTCCTACTGAATGTACTGTAACAGCTTGCCATTCAAAGATTTGGCCCACTTTGCTTATGAGAGCTAATGGAATGGAATTTAAATTGCTTATGAGAGCAATTTAAATTATTTAGCCTGAAGATATATAAAAAAATTCTAATTCAAAAAATCTGTTCTGCCAATGGATATTTGTACTGTCAAGAAATCCATCCATTATTATGAACACCACAGATAGCAACTACTGTAATTAAGATGGCAAAATCTTTCCATTGGAAGATTCTCTTTCAGTTACTCTCAGTTTTATTTAAATAAAAGTAAGTGTCCATTTAGTCTGTTAAGAATGCAGAAGCTTAAGGAAGCAAAAAGCTTGTTATAGAAGGTATTGAATAAGGACAAGGAAGGAAAGAGATCTTAGGAGCCTGGAAGTGGGAAATGTGAGACAGAGGAACTACAGTCAATTGAGCAAAATGAGTAAACATTTTACATGAGTAAATAAAGCTAGAAGGATGCTACTATCCTTTTTGATCAAATAGGTGCTTTCAGTAAGCAAGGAAATTGCAAATGGGATCAGTAGCCTAATCGATAGGAGGAAAGAGATCAGAAACCAGATGCAGGATTGAGATATGACTGATACAAAGGCTGAGAAAAAGATTGGTCAGAATGGTGAATAGGAGAGTGATCAGTTCTGGCTCTGCTAAGCACTTGGGAAAAGCATCTCCCCTTGAGCTCGTGTACAATTCCCTACATTACTCGATATTTTACATTAATCTCTCATGTCTTAGTTTCCCATTTATAAAAAGGAGATAGCAATAACTACTCAGTTCACAGGAACACTGTAAAAATAAACGTATTAATGTTCAAGAAGCACTTAGATACCGTAATGATGAGCACCATGAAAAGATTCTGAGGAAGTTAACTTCTTCTTCAGAGTAGGTTTTGAATAGACTGAATTAATGAAGGCAGGGGGCACTGAACAATAGAAAACAGAATATTGTTCATTAAGTGAGCAGTAGTTTTTCTGTGACCTGAAAGAGTCTGGTGGGTCTAACACAAAAAAAAAAAAAAAAAAAAAAAAAAACAAAAAAAAANAAAAAAAAACAAACCAACCAAAAAAAAAGTGAAAAATCTATATTTCAGGACTCCAGCATCCAAGACAAAATTCAGACTGCGTAGACAATGATAAATCCTTTATCCTGCAGCTTAGATGTTTGACCTTGCAACTCCTAAAATTTACTGTAAGATTTAATGTGTAGTTAGACACACAGTATATAAATTCCTGACTTAATACATTTTGTTTTAATTAGTGTGGTAGGTATGTGGGTGGGCTCAGGATTTACATATTTATAGAATCCTGAGGACATTTTTGCATATTTCTAAGCTTGACAAGATATAGGGCTGAAACCTAATTAAAAGGTTCGTTTGGGGGATTTTTATTGTTTAGCTCTGTGTTTTTGTGCATGTGTGCTTGTGTATGGAGACAGGTTACAGTACATTTTATAGAAAGGATTTGCTTCTTTTTTAAATACATGCCATGTTCCATGAAAGCAACTTCTAACATCTGACGTTTAAAACCAGTACAGAAGAAATTGTAAACTGCCGGATGCTGATGGCAGACATAGCACAACTACCCAATCTCACAGAATTCAAGACTACCATGTTACAGTACTTGACATTATCATCACATGGTGGTCATCTGAAAAAGCTTTTGATGTTACCATTGTCACTGGTGAGAATTTATTTTTGGAAATGATTTTGATTTTATTCTCAAAATAATTACAAGAAATTAAACATATCGATAAACAAATCGACAGTTATATTACCATGTTCATGATTTTGAATGCAAAACGTTGTAAACAAAATATATAATTATTCAGTTGAGAATACTACTTCCATGTTGACAATATTTCCCATCTTGGCAGCTTTAGGTGACTTAATTAGTTGTTGTGCTGTGAATACTGGTGAAAATACCAAGAACTACAAAAGACAAATCGGCCTTGGAATTGCACGCTGCTATGAAGTTCAGTCACTGAAGTACTAAAGATTTTCTGTTTCTGGTATCTCATGCTTCATACGGAAAAAATGTATAAGCTGCTCTGTCCTTGTAGCAAACCAAATAAAGGTGACCAGTGAAGTCAGGGTCATGCACAGAATAACTTTAATTCTGTCCCACCATCTTTTCTTTTTATTTTTTAGTTATCTAACTAAAAAACTTACCTATATTCTTTTTCATTTCCTTTGTCAGGCAAACTCAACTTGACTACTCCTAATTCTCATTTTATCCATGTGTTTCACAACATTCCAGATGTTTTCTTTGATGATCAATCTCCTTCATTCATTTTAGGCTTCTGTTAAACTTCATACCTCTTCTTCAGTGTTACTAACTCAGACAGAACTCGACTCTTTGCTAGAAGTTTTCCTCCCTGAGTTACAAAGTATCATCAAAAGTGACTCCACTGCTTTTATAAAGAGTGATGTTCCTAAAACAGTTTAAATGCCCTGTCCCCTTCTCTCTTCTTCTCTCCCAAGCTTGTCCTGCTCTTTCCTTCGTACTGTCACAATTATCTGTGCCCCTGCATTTATGAACAAAAGAATAATCAGTCAGACCACTTTACTTTTCAATGAGATCAGGAGCCTGACCTATTTTTCAGGAAAGTCATAATACATCTGTGTCTGGATAAAGGAGGGAGAAAAATGAGGGCAGGATTGTCGTGGTAGCACTACAGATACCATGCAAGAAATTTCAAGTAACACCTTTCATTTGAAAGAAGTTACAGTATTGCTCACCACAATATGCCACACCTGAAAGGATGTAAGTAGAGAGATGGCACGGTAATTTCCAAAAGTCAGTCTGAGCTAGAACTTGTGAGGGAAATTTAGAAAGTATTATCTGGTCTTGGCTCAAAATTCTCCTTCAACCTTTTAAAATTTCTTCTATTTAGTAATGCTACTCCTAATTACTGTCATCTATATTTAAATGCCAAGTCTAATGATTCATTAGCATGATATATTAGATTGTGAAAGATAGGTGAGTTAGGTTATGGGCAGGTTAAACACCAGCCCTCCAGTCCTGCAGAGAAATGCACAGTGCTAAAATGAGAAGTCAGTAGATGTACTATGCATCTTTAAATGATTGCAGTAATTACATTTCAAACCGTGCCTCTCTACATGACTGACTCTATTAATTCTTCCAAAGAACAAGAAATATAAAATGTATTGTTTAAAGTACATTTTCAGAGTAAAAGACTAAGCAGAACTTAAACCTCAGAATACTTTTTTGGCATGAAAACTTATGTAGCAATAAATGAACTTGACAAGATTAATAAATCTTATTTCCTTTTGAATACTTGGAAATAATCATAACTTTTTTGGTGTTTGATGGATATGAGGATCAATGAGATTGAAGCTATGCCCACATGCAATTCAAATGGAATGAGATAATAAATGTTGCTCAATGGGGTACATCCAGAACTGATACCCCTTTCTGAAGCTAGTGACTTATTCTAAAGAGTATCAAATCTGCACTGTATTGATGTCTAATCCCTAAACACGGATCTGACCTCAGCTTTTCACACCGCCTTTGTTCTAGTACTATCACACAAAAGAATAAACGTTAATTCTAATTAAGAATAAAAGATTTGCTGTGTTAGAGCTTCCTGAGTTTTGTTTCTTGGTGTTGTCAAAATGTTCCTCTCAGGCTGAGGTAATGCATGACTTCACCACAGAAAATTCAAGTGGATGAAGTCAAGGAATGAGTGAGTTGTTTATAAGGATAAAGAGGAACCAACTTCTTTTGGGAGAATATGGAAAGTCTTAACATCTTTGCCTTTCAGACAAAGATTTTATCTATACTGGTTTAGTGAAACATATCAAGAAATAATCTCCTGCACTGGATTTTCATCACGGACAGTGTCACTGTGTTGGAAGAGTCCATGAGATTCTTTGGAGGGACCACAGCCTTCCCCAAGACAATTCTTGTCACATTTTGGGTGCTAGAAGAATTGACTAGGGGCCATTTCAAAAAGAGATCTTAGAAGCACTCTGCGTCTTAGAAGATAAAACAGTTTAGAATTATGGATGTGGACCTTTTCATATAATTTGCTCTCAGTGCTAGGGAATGCTTATTTTACTGGCATAACAAGCCCTTTTTGGAACTGACAGGATAATGTTTTGAGACAACAGACAGAAGATATAAAAAATTTCCCCACTCTCCTCTTTTCTTCATGAAAGAAAGCACCTGCTTTTGTAAATGGGAAAGGATTGGGTTTCCTTTGCTCTTTAAAGTGATCTAATGGAGAGGCAAGGTAGTTGGTCTTCAAATGTTGATGTAGTAATTGAAAAATGGAAATTGACTGCAATTTTCAGACAGCTTCAAAAGCAGTACTAAGGGGACAGAAAAACAGCAAGTCTACCAGAACTGATCTTATGCTTTCACAGACAACTTGCTGTTGATAGTGTCAGGAGACCATTTCTGAAGACCTACTGTGAAAGGGTAGTTCCAGGAGACAAGTTGTGTGTTTTTCCCAAAGCTTTCACTGGATATCATTCCTGAATACAGTTGAACACCCAGAAGGTTTACTGTTTGGCAATATTCAACGATTTGTTTGGAAATTTGAACAAGATAAAGATTCATTAAATTTGCCATTCTTTCAGAAAGAGTGGATGCTGTCTTCACAATTTTAGGTGACCTGCATATTTTATTTCTTTCTTCATACTTGCTTTCAGACTCAGATTCACCTGTGCAAAGCAAGGTTGAAGTCAAATTTTCATTGAAGATTCACCATAACCACAATAGAGAACCAAGATTCACCTTTTTGAACGAGAGCTTTGAGAAATGCCACTTAAAAGGAGTTGTAATGAGTTCTGCTATTTTTAAGCCATAAAGTTTATTATTCCAAGGTGTTTATTCACTTTAAGAAGAAAGGATCAAGAAATGAATGACAGAAGGCTTAATTAAACCTATTATGTGTCTGCCATGATGACACTGGCAACAAATCCATACAGATTGTTTCAAATCTTGCTTTAGGAAGTCTCATGTTTAAAAACAACAAAGAGTTTAAGCATGTGCTGAATTTTAAGAATGTGCATCACCCCATCAACTTCAAAAGGATTATGCTTTAAGACAGAATGCTTTTTTAGACTAGAGCGAAAGTTCTTAGCATTTTGCACCATTTAACTTAGTTATATAAGTCAAATATTTCTATAAACAACAAAGTAAGTACCACCACAGCTAAAATTCAAATAATTTCATTTTTCTGGACTTCTAATTTGACTAAAACCTCAATTTTTTCAATATTTTTATATGAAAAATATGTGTCTTTCAGTTAAGTTTCTTTTCTGATCCTCTAAACAAAAGAAAGGGCTAGATTTGCAGAATTTTAAAGTAGATATGTGCAAGTGGTTTGAACATTTATGTGGGAAACTGTGGCTGGAAGCAACAGCTGAAACAACAGCTGAAACTGTTAGTAGAGTTTGACAAATTCACATTCATTTCAGATTCACTGAATGATACTCTTCAATTTATAAATTATTTATGAATAAAATGCAAACAGTTCTATACACAATTTACTTTTTCTGGCATTGACACGTGATTTTCAGGTGTCTGTTAAGCCTATATTTTCTAAAGAGAGAATATTGAGATAATGAAGAAAATAATCCAAGAATTTTGTAGTGCAAGTCACTGTTGCACTACACTGTTGCACTACTACTCTTAACCAACATAGCAACACTCTTCACTCTGCTGTGATGCTTTCAGAGCAAAACTGACAAACTTAAAAGTGTATTACAGGATAATCATTTGAAAATGAAAGCATAAATACTTGCATTTTGATTTCTTTTCTCACTTCAGTTATCACTTTTCATTCATAGTACCTAAAACTGTTTAGATTGATATGATTTAGAAGAAAATGTTTCCATTGTAATGTCATTTTGTAATTCTGCATCTTCTGAAATGAATATGAGAAACAAAGGTTTTTCTCATGTCGAGAGGGTTTAAATAAATCAATGTTTTACAAATTAATGCTAGGAAATAATGAAATACACCTAACAAGGTGTCCAGGGAGCATGATGGCAAGAAGGAAATATAGATCATTAAGCTCATTTCTTAGTAGGTGAAGTTAATTAAAAGCCTGACAGAAGTGCTCTGTGATGGAATGGGCAGTGCACAGGCTATCTCCTCAGAAAACTATTGATTTATATGGCTACATCATGGGTGATTTCTTATTCTGTACATCACTGGACAGTCATTGTAGAGCATCCATTAGGAAAGGGATATTTAAATTGTACCTAATCAATACCCTTCTCTGTAGATTAAAGGAAAAAATAGATTTAGTAAAAGAAAAAAGGAAATAATGCAAAGTCAGTGACAATTGGATTAATAAAATTGCAGTGAGGAGTTCTATAAGTGACAGATGAGAAGTTGTTTTCCCCTACCACTTCTTTAGGTTTCTAGCCTAGGCTGTAAATATCACTGAGATGGTAGGCTTGTGAAAGGTTGAATAATCCATAGATAAAGGAAAGCAATTTTGTTTTGTGACCTAATGGAATATAGAGTTTGTACGTGGCAAAGGTAAGCACAAAATACATCCACTGTGGTAGCCGAAGTTATAGGACGCTGTTCCAAAGAGAAACTGTGAAACCACATACAAAAATATGCAGTTGTTTTGCACTAAGGCAGGTAGATTTAGTCAAGCTGAAATCTATATTTTCTTCAACTTTGCATCAGGCTTTGTTTTTGTTAAAAAAAAACCTTCTAATTTTATTTAAAGCATGTGACACTTTTTCTTTTTTTTTTTTTTTTCTGCTTGTTTTCTTGAAATAGTATAAGCCAGCATGACCTTGGGCATGAGACATCATAGGGAATACAAAGAGGAAAAAAAAAAGAGAACTCGGATTGAGTTTAAATCTTCATAGGTATTTGCTGTGGTAGTTTAAAATTTCAAGCAGACCTTTAACTGCACATAACTGGTCTTCAACTTTGCTTCATAAAAGTAACTAGTGATAGAATGGGTTATTTCAAGTGTTATCTCTAAACATATATAGAGTAATATTCACTTTATATCTCTTTCAAACCCAAAGAAATTGCATAAATACTTCAAAGTCCTATTTTAACTGTGCACACATATGCAAATGATATAGTACATGAACATTTATATTTGCAAAGCATCACCAATGCCGAACTACATGATAATAACCATAGCAACTCGGCTTTTGGCCATGGAATAGTTAGAGAACTAAGAACCATGATAATAAACATGCTCTCCTTTTTCAGGTTTCATGATATTTTTGCATAGGCAGCTTAGAATACATGCTTTTTCTGTAAAATGGTGTCAAAGGCCTTGGTTGATGGCCCCTGTTGTTCCCTTTTGAGCTGCATGCCATTTCTCTTTTTAATTAGAAGAACAATTTTCAAGTTGCAAAGATGCAATTATTTTCCACAGAGGTACAACCCATGCGTTTAAACAAATCCATGAACTTAATTTTTTGGGTTCTTTTCACCCAGAAAAGAAAAAAGTGGTGAAAGTTGTATGTTTCTAAGCTTTTGGAATCCATGGTTTTCAGCGAAGAAAGGGAAAATGAACGCCATTATGTGTAGCTCTGTATCTTATAGTTAGAAATGCCTTGGTTTATCCTTGGGATTATAGATTACCCTTCAAGCCATTAGAGCCTAGTAAAACTGCAGAGCACCAACTACTTTAATTACTTTAAGGTTAGGGCTTTTCCTTAAAAAATTTGTTTCAATGCTTTACTTTCTATCTTACTGAAAACAACTGGAGACATGCAGGCCAGCTGTTAACAAGCAAGACTTCACTATAAAGGTGGTGAGGCACTGGAAAAGCTGGCCCTCAGATTACTTAGAACAACTTTTCAATGATACAAGCTTCTGGTATGTTAGTATGAGTTTACAGTGCGGTGACATCATTAAACATTAACTCATTTAGACAACTTTAAAATCTGAGTTGCTGCATAATGCAAATATTTTTTCAACATGAATGCCAACCATTAAAGATCAGGGAATTGAAGAAGCATTAAATCAAGAGAGGAAGAGAGAGGGTCATACTACATTGAAATTGAGCTACAAATACACATGGAGGTTGAAATTGCTCTTCTTACAAACTTCTAAAAGAACGTCAATCAGTTATTACTCCATCATTATATTAAAAAAAAAATGTCCTTATCACAGCCCTTTCTCTCTTGCAAGTCCTGCAGCATTATTTACTCCACCTCGGCACTTCCAGACAGCGTTCCTCCATTAAACTTTCCTGAGAAACTTTCATTGCAATTTCCAAATACTTTAATGAACAGAAATCACATTCCAAACATTATGATGTAATAATTTTGATACCTGCAAAAGTAGGGGTGTAAAATAAGATGAACTTAAAAGTCCAATGAAAATAAGCCCACTAAATCCAATCTCTCTTTTTTTTTTTTTTTTTAACTTTATCTAAATTTGTTTTATTGGAGGAGGTAATATTGTAATTATAAGTACATGGGGGCCTGAATGAACTGTAGATGTAGCTACTGTAGCTAGTCATAGGCCTTCTGTTGTTTGAGCTCAAGCTCTCACTTTCCCTGTATCTTTTTTTTTTTCTTTTTTTCTACTGGAGGTTAAATGGGCACCCGTTAGAATTACTCCCAAAATGGGAGCAGAAATCTCAGGTTCAGACACCTAGAACTATGTATATTTGCCATTGTTTTGTGTTCTCTAGCCAAGAGACTTGTTGCAGGACAGTTTTCTTGTTTAAAAGATAAAATGCAGCAGAATTTTCTCTAAATTTCTCTAAAGCTACACTTAAGACTGAGGTCCAGTAATACCTGGAAACAAAGCTCTTTGAAAGGAAGAACAACATCTGAAATGATGTGAGCATTCTCCATTCTGTTAAAACAAAGTAATGCCCATGAAAAAAAAAAAAAGACTTTGTAAACAGGTTATGAACAATAACCGTGATACTCTTGTGATGCTGAGAGTTTTAAACATGCTGCCCTGGATGAGCAAACTGTGACAAATATCATTATTCCTCCCAGCTCAGAAGTAGGTAGATGGTACCATGATCTCCTAACAAACACCTAGACAGAATCTGCAGCAGATAAGAGTTAAGCAATAGATTTAAGAGGTCTGACTTGACCAGGGAGGGGTGGATTAAGGGAGAATCAGATGCCACGCTAGATCTGCTGAGTTGGTGACAACACCAGATGTGTTAGTAGACACGCAAATGGCAACTTCTCCTTAAACCCACTGTTCCAGCTGTGCCTATATGAAGATCTGCCTCATGTTCCATGGTAATGTCTTATTTTCAGCAGGAGCTGAGAAACTAGGATGGAGTTCTTTCTGCACCCCTACTCTTAAAAAACACTCATGGTAGGATTTATCTAGATAAACTAATAAAATGACATTGGCTGCCTTCCTGTAAAGTGCTGAAGGGAAATTGGGGTTGGAAGGTAAATCCTGGCCCTTTTTTTCCTGCTAGTATGCTTGAAAAAGAGCATGCATTTACTAGGGATCATGATAGACCATAGCATTTACTTGGGATCATGAACTGTTGGTAGCTTCTGAAAAGTGCATTGTAGTGAATTATTTCAACAGCTAAGGCATTTTTGGTTTCCATTAACAACTATAAAAAATCCCATCAGTTTCATAATGTATGAAAGTACATTGGATACGTATGCAAAAACACAGACATAATCCGTATCTATTTATAAACATATATATGTAAAAAACCATAGAGGTGCAGACTATCCAACAAATATATAGGCACTTTGCCCCATTCTATTCCTAAGCTTATAGTTCTTCCTTTCCTGCTCAGAGAATGTGGCAAAATGATAGATGTTTCAGGAAACTAGCAATGAGTGAAATACATAACTGTTGAGTATTTAAGTGTGCCATTAAAGTACAGCACTTGAGATCATGTACTAGTTATTTTCCCTAATGCTTCTATTTCAAAAGTAACAAGTTTACAGAAAATCATTCCTTTCCACTAGGTATTTTTTTTCTAATTTTGAGATCCTATCTCAACAATGTCGGTGCCACTTGTATAATATATTCAAATCACAATTTAGTGCCTTAACAAGAAATCTAAGGTCTAATTTGTCAGTATTGTAAAAAGTGTTACTCACATGCAAACTGAAGAACAGCCTCTCTGCTTAAAATACTGCCAAACATGTTGGTAGTTAAACATTGATACTGTCCAGAATCTTTCATTTCACTGGGGTTGTTGATGATCAAACTTCCTTCTATTAAGCTGAAGCGATAATCACTTTCAATGTCGATTTCTGTCCCATTTCGAAGCCATCTTAGGGAAAAAAAAAACCAAAACTACTTGAGCATTTAATAGCCAAGTGAAGGTGTCAAGCTTAGTACACAGAATCTGACAGCTCCAGTTGTAATAACGAGGACAGCTATTCAAAGATGTCCTGTGCAGGAACCCCTTACTCTGGCAAATCTTGAATGGAGGCATTCAAAAACATAAGCAAATAAAAAACACAAGCAAAACCTGATCTTCAGCCTCTGAAGAAAAAGGATATTCTTTGTTTTGCCTATGCTCAGTGAAAATAATGATCTCTTTTTCTCTGGTTTTTTTTCCCCTCAAAAAACTAGTATTCACAAAGCCTTAAGACTTGAAAACTGCATAGCAGAGGCACCCTTTATGTCAAAAATTGGATTTTTACTGTGCTAATGATAACGAAAGTTTTAATTCATATTCTATCATTAAAGCCTTAGGCCCAGCTGAGCTTACAGGTAGCAGAGCTGAGTCTGCATTGCATGCAAACAAGGAAACTTTTTTCCCATTCTTTCAGCATTTGATCTTCTCAGCCCAAGAAACAGAGGCACCTGATTTAAATATAGAAGAAAGAAGAGCAAGACCTGTGAAGAGTAGGGAGGTAGATTAATGTACATAGGCTGTTATGCAATACAGGATTTTGACAACAGACAAAGGCAAAATAATATCAGCTGAATCAGTACACACAAAATTCAGAGACTGGAAGAGAAGTCTGGAATTAGCTAGTGGGTGACCAAGGGCAGTTCCTGGCAGCTACTAGGTACATGAAAACTAAGATCAAATAAACAGTCTGAATAGGGAATGCTAAGTTAGGGAGGTGTTTGGGAGTGAAAGGAGAAGCCTGAGCAGTAAAGTCAAGGATGGGAGTAAAGATAAGATGGAAAAAGCCAGGCTGTAGGAAACAGTAAGTATCCCAACTGAGGCAAAGTTTTGAATAATTCCTAAATAAACACTTATTTTTCAGAGGTTTCAGAAGTAACCTAAGTCTCATAATTTTTCAGTTATGCAAATTGTTTTATGGGTTGGGTTTCCCCCCTGTCCTCGATATTGCCTGCCAAAAAGCCTCAGTCTCTCATTCATCTCAAAGGACTGAAGCAAAAAAACCCTGTAATAGTCCACTGGCTGCAAGAGAAAATATTTTTTGTGGTAGATTAATAGACTTCAGTAGTCTGGAATAACCTCCTATATTTGTGTGGGTGTGTTGCATTTTCTGAGTTAAAGAATCACATCCACATATGAAGACTTTTAAATTTGCTTGTGTGTCAAAGTGTAATCACACGAAGTTGTAAGAAGAATGCAAGGAAGAGATGAGCAGTTTAAACAGATATGGTACAGTTATTATAATGCCCAGATATTTCTTTCATTACTCTTTCTCTGTCATTCTGCACCTTCAAAGTTGGCTTGGGAAATTTCCAGGAACTTGCAAGCTTTGCCAGAGATCAGCAAAGACTGGAAGAACTTGACAAAACACTTAGACTCCAGAGGCAACTTTAACAAAGCAAAATGATTATCAATTCACCCAATCTTGTTAACATTCCTTGTGAATGAGGTACAGCCAGCAGAATTCAGCTGCAGTAGCCATGAATACTTCTTAATCCAAAGGTCAGAATTGTCAGAATTTAGATGAACTGTGAATCTACTGTTTGTCCCTTCTTTTCACAATTGGACTTTTGATTGTAGAGCACCTCTCCTTCATTTAATGTAAGAAATGAAACAGCATTGACAATTTATTTATATTTTAAAGGATATTAGGGAAGGTTTGATAGGATTAACTACATTTTAAAATAGATTCATACTTCGAAGAGCTAAAAAGTAAAGGAATTTTTAATCTTGAGCAATTGATTAGTTATTTGATATTCGGAATGAAATCATAATAAAAGTTAACATTCTAAACATATATCCTTGTCTATATATGTGAAACAAAAATGTAAAAATAATTGATCTTGAAATGAAAGGAAATTTAGATAGGGAAAAGCAAAAAAAAAAAAAAGCGTATTTTGGCATTTCCAAATGGACACTTCCAAAAAATTCAGTTTAATTAGCTTTTTTCCTTAGTTTTATTTTCAGTTAAGTTCAATACAAAAATAAGATCTTTGAATTCTGCTTCAAAACTTTGGATCTTGATAGCTACCTGCCTCTATATCTTGGGGTCCATCCTGAGTGATTGTATTCCCCTAATATAAGTTACGCACATTATAGGAAAAAAACACTGAATTGGGTGATTTTTTTTCTAGGTACCCTGACTGATCTGGGAGGATAGAACCCAAAACATAATGCTCCCAAGGCCATAGATTGCTAGGAAAATTCAGATGCATTTTTTCCTTGAAGAAAAGTGACAGATAACATTTCAAAATACTACAATTTGGTTTAAGAAGACAAAAAATAATTTTTAGAAAACTTTTTCAACTGCCTTTTCTAACAGGAAATGATACTGATAAAAAAATTACTACCCAGCTTATGTATGTCCTGAGTAAAATAGTTCATGCAGTATTTCACAATCAGCGAAAGCTGTGTAGTGAAGTGGCATCTCAGGGAATTCAACACCTGCTTGTAGCTCAGTAACACTGGTGACCTGTGAGATCCCACAGGAAGTTTGTGAGTCTGTATTCCTCATCAAAGGGACCACAGTTATCTTCTTCATTGTACTGGTCCTGACTTATGATGCTAAACTGTGATTTGCAGAAATGCTAAGCAAACAGAATCAGTTTATCTCAGGGAGTTATTCTCTAAATCTATGCATCAAAATACCTTAATGACTGAAACTCAAGAAATTAAAAATTGGTATTTCAGAGTAGAGTTTGGACAAGGGTAAACAAAGCTCTTTGAAAGGAAGAACAACCTCTGAAATGATGTGAGCATTCTCCATTCTGTTAAAACAAAGTAATGCCCATAAAAAAAAAAAAAAAAGACTCTGTAAAAAGGTTATGAACACTGTGTCACAAATTACACAGAGCACAGAAATTAATTTATAAAAGGCAGAGGAAACTTAACATTGAAAATTTTGAGTGCTTTAAACATTCTTTTAATATAGCTTTAAAAAATGTAACTTTAAATAAATTTTTACTGTACTTTGGTTTTGGCCAAAAATCATTCTTAGCAGAAAAAGCCTCAGGGCACATGTAAATAAAGATTTCTATTGTCCAATGCAGCTGGATAGGGTCTTTGGTGATGTGATTGGGCAATGGCATATAGAAAACATTGTAAATCTGTAGATCTTTTGAGGCTAAATTCCCTTTACCTTTGTCCTGGAGAATAGTATATTCCTCAGAGAGGAATATACTATTTTTTTATCTCTTTTCCCCAAACAGAATGCTAGTGTGAATTGCAAATGCTGTGCAGACAAGTGGCAGCAATAGAAGGAGAAGTTAAACTGGGCTGTTTGAACTAGGTCTTTCAGGTTAAATCTCTCCTTGCATGAGCAACAGTCAGGAAAGTTTGTTTATGAGGCTCCTGACATCAGTCTCTGGAGAACTGAAGAAATGGATATCACAAAATCATAAAACAGCCCTGGTTGGAAGGGGTGTTAAACGATCATTTGCTCCAGTCTCATATGGGAAACGGAGCATAGATGAGATAATCGAGCATCTTGTTCATTTGCACCTTGAAAACCTTCAGTGATTACTGAGGAGTATGAAACCTTCTTGCCTCTTGCCTTCTCCATGTGACTCCTTGTGAAGAGAGACCCCCTATTCTCTTTGTAGTCACCCTTTACGATATAATGAAAGTCTGTATTTGTTGATTGCATTCTGCTGGGAAAACGTAGAAAAAGGTTGGATGAAGAAAGAAAGGAGATGGCATAGGTTCTCCACAGGAAAATTTCTACAAGAAGAATGAAGTTGTCTGGGAGAACTGAATGTAGGACTCTCCTCCTTTGGGGGGGAATTTGTGACTTTTCCCCATAGTCACACTCTATGTTTAATGGATCGATAGCACTTTTACAATGTGTGGAACTAATATACTTTTTTCCTTTTTTTCATTAACAAATCAGCAGTAGGTAATAGAAATTACACAAGGAATGTCAATAAAGAAGAATGCAACATAGTTTCTATACCACATAGTGAGGAATTCATGCTATTCCTGTTCGAAGAATTTCTGGATATTCCAGAATCCCATGTTACATGTTTTAGTCATGCCTGTGCTGTTTGGGGACATTGTGTCATATGTTAGATCAATTTAATGAGTCCATATGCTGCAGAGAGGCAGATTGAGCACTGTTGAGGTGTGGATATCTAAGGGTGGTACTGCTTCTGAGTAGCATTTCTATAACTTGAGTCTTCTTCAAGTTATAGAAATGCAAATGTTGTGATTCAAATAACTAAGGAAAATTCAAACAGAATTCTGAAGAATCCAGAAGTCAGATGAGGTTAAAAGGCAAAAGACAAAATGCAGAACAGATAATTGCCACCTATGACTAAACACAATGGGAGTCCTTACGTTCTCTCTGGAATTGAAGAATGACTATGAGAAAAGATGAAGGGTATATGGAAAAAATAACCCACCATGTGTTCCCTGAGCCCTCTCACATCACTTGTAATTTGCATAAAATATGAGCAGAGACAAATATAGCAAGGGTACGGTGACTACAACATACTGTTACCACCTGTAAGTGTGCACCATCAATAAACTGCACTGTGAGGCTCACAGGTGTGTCATCACAGGTCTGAATAACAGATAACTGTGGCTTACCACTCTGTACGGAGAATAAGCAACTGGTGATGGTTGCAAAGGAATAAAATGGTAGACTTGTGAGTGAAAAAACACCAGATTTGACTCAACCATGGTGTCAAGTCATGTCATTTAATGTACATATACTTTACTGCTTTCCCTATATACCGGGATAACAACTTGCAGCTTTATAGATGTTTCAAAATAAAAAAAAAAACCAAACAATTAAATATTTTGTTTTTGTTAGTTGTCACAGACACAGGTCAATAAAATGGACAAAAGGAGTCCCTCCAAATGAATAGAAATGATGCAGAGAGCACATAATTTGAAACTTAAAATATTGCTTTGTCTTTCATCACTGCCACTTATTCTTCTTGCTTATTCAGAATCAGAAAAAAAAAAACAAACATTCAATCAGGAAAACCATTAGTGTCACAGGGCTGTTTCTGTTGTTTCTCACCAAAATGCATTGATTCTCAGAGTAGGTTTGCAGTGGCTAATATTCTGAAAACTAAAAATAATAAAGTTCTAAAGCAGGTACCTGTATGTGGGAGTAGGATTTCCTCGTGCTTGACAATTCAGAGACACTTTCTTTTCCTCAGAATCAGTAGGAAAAATCATATCATCTGGCTCTTGTACAAACACTGGCCCATAATCAACACTTTCTGTGAAAAAACAGAAGTGCTACAATTTAGGAAAGCTGAAAAAATGCAAATGTGTTTTAGATTTTATAGCATGAGATTAAAGCATGCATAATTTTATTTGCTTTCCAGAGATTCATATTCCATTACTTCCGAGGCTGCATTAAAAAGCAATTATTAAAAGAAAAAAAAGAGATAAGAAACATAAGAAATATTACTAAGTGAAGAATAAAACACATAGTATGATTTAACTGTTTGTTATGCCTAAGAATGGCTATCTCATCAGACATATTTTGGCCTGCAGTCTAGAGAGAAGCTCAAGAAACTTAAGAGGAATTAACTCTGTTTGTAGAGGGCAAGGTAAACAAAAATATTCCTACTGCTTGCAGCAGCTTGTGTCACAGAAAAGCAGTACACAATTTTCCCCTTTATGTCAAGGTGTTGCTAAGAAAAATCACTTGGAAAATTAATGGCAGCAAATGGTGTCTATTATTCAGTAATATATAGCTAAATCTGACATTTCATTTTCCTCCACTGTCTTCTCCAATTTTGGCATGTACCTTTATCTTGATAAGAATTTACATTTCTGAACTAGAAAGGCTGGGTAGACCCATAGAACATGTCTGTGATTCCAGTTCACTCATATTATGAAGTCAGAAGCCTAAGCCTTTGGAAAAGTAAAAGGTCACAAGCAGAGCATTCCTGATCATGTTGGTCTGAATAACTAAACTTCTCACTGTGCACCAGCAGTATGTGGAATTTTAATAATTTTAGACTTACTCCAGGCTCTTGGATGATTTAAACACACAGTGCTCTTCATCTTTAAAGCCCTAGCCTAACAATTTTTGTGTGGGGAGATAGTGACATTGTCCTGCTACTTGCAGTGAAACATATGGGAGCAGAGTTTGTAGGGTTTCATATGTTCATGTGATAGACATCCTCCAGGTCTTACTGAGGACAGCACAACACATTAAGCAGTTTATATCCTCCTGCTGCGTTTGTCCTACCAACAGCAGCTTGAACCAAAAAAGGTACACCTGAAGACTCAGGGTGTTGGTCACTGACTTGAAAATTATTTACTGCATTGTTTTACCACCTCCGCACAACTTCAATCACATGTTATGGTTTCACAGTTTTGGAAACAGCAACCTTTTTCACATGGCTAACATCCTCAGGTAGACAGGAAAACGTACATGGGGCTATGAGTCTTAGTACAGAAGAGAAAGCCTTGGAAAAGTCTGAAAAAGGATGAGGAACATGAGAGATATAGGTCAAAGTAGTTTTGAGATGCAAATTTCTGTGTTTTTAAATTCCTACATTTGGAGTTTCTCAAATCTCTTACCATACAGTAAAACGAGATCATAAGACCCTGTTACGCTTTTCAACCTTTCTTTTTAGTGACTACACACTTACTATATACTTCATTGTCGTCTTTTTACACTACTATTCAAATGCAGATTTTGAAAATACCTTTATTTTCAGGTGTGTATGCTTCTCCTGGAAGAGATTTAAATAATTAGCCTGCCGATTTGTAAAGTCAGCAAATAAGAGCAGCAGCAATTAGAAGTTTCTCTTTGCCATAATTTTCCAGTTTATTAGCCCTACTTGAAGGACTGTGTAAAGGAGTGTGGATTGCTGTTTTGCATGTTTATATTACTGTGTAGGTACATTGTTTTGCATGGGTTTATTGACAGAAATATTTGTTCTGGAACAAATATCTGCATTATTAAAAAAAACCCCACAAACAAACCAATCACAATAAGTGATTTCTGATATGTATTTGTATTATTGAAGTTAAAATAAGTCCAGTAATAAATTTTGAGAAGAGCATCTTAAAATGCCATGGGGAAATGTATTTAGCTGGCAAAACTTATTTTGAGAAAGGAAAACGTTGGTAAAAATACGTTGTGTGGATTGTTTCTCATAATTTGGTCACCTGCTCCTCGCACTGCACAAAAGAAAATATTAATGCATGTAGGTGTAAATAAACAGAACTCTCATTGATCTAGAATTTAGCAAAACCAAGAATTAATTAGGGATACCAAATCTAAATCATGGCTTTAGATAAAGTGTTATTTCATGCAGATTAGTAGGCATATGGATCGGGTGTATATTAATGAAGATTAATGATTTTGTCTTCTCCCTAGGAGGGACTCTAGTAGATAAAATATAATATCACAGTCTAGGACTGCTGGAAAGAAAAGAAAAAGACGCAAGGCCTGGTGCAGGACTAGATGATGGCACACTCTCATCCTCTGCCAAGACACTCAGAGATTTCTGCAGCTTTTGACAAAATCATCAACCTTAGTACAAGGAGGCACCTCTGGCCCCAATCTGCAACACACCATGGTCCCACAGACAGCTGGAGACTCCCCTCAAGCCATAGACAGGGGAGTAACCCAACCCCACTGTGGGACCTTGGAGTAAAATTTTCTGACTCATGAACCATTGGCTGGTTCTTCTGCTTTGTGCGGTCTTTCGTGGGAAATATCCCTGGCCTTCTCCTTACTGTCCTTATTTTCTTATCATATTTAATGTATATATCTTTGTACGTATGGAGATTTAAGCTATATATTTATACACACAAACACATTTTTATACTTATATATGTTTTCTGATGCCTTCAGGGATCCAAAGGCATCAGGTTTCTTTGCACCCATGTTTTAGCTGTGACCCATGCTCCTAAACAGGATAGCCCTTTGTGAGTGTGCATCGCAGGATTTGAGCTCCGCACCTTATTTTTTCTTTCTAACTTTAGCAAGAACATAAAATTAAATGAATATTTAACATACGTATTAGCATGCATATATTTCAATTTACTATTATAATTTCTCAAGGGAAATATTTCTGTTCCTCATGGAGGCCTTTATTAAATAGGATACAGAAAATGGATTGCTTTAAATGCTATCTTATTTAAGACCAGTGATTTACCACAGAGTCTTGGGAATACAGGTGTTCACTGCAACTAGCAGTGCAACAGCTAGTTAGTTCTCCCCTTAAAAGTTTTGAGTTGCCATTTTTAACCTAGGCAAGTAAAAGCACTAAGTGCTGTCATTAGGATTTGCTGTATAAACTGGTATTGTCCAGAAAGGCAAGGATATGGAAAACATTCAAAATAAGAGAAAAATCCCTCTTTTAAAATCTTGAATATTCTTCAGAGCAGTGCTCCAACATTCTTTGTGTGCTGGTGTTCTCCTAACAGCACTTCTGCACTTAAAAAATTCTGGAATATATGACCAGGTATTTAAATCCTCATGGGAACACAAACAGGAATCTGTGTGGTTCCTCTCTTATCCACAGACATTCTTTCATACTTTCATTGTCTCCCTCAATTACTGATGAAGAAAAAGAATCAGATGTTCTTTAGTTCTTGCCGAGCAATGCAGCTATCATGACAACAAACTGCAAATGAGAATAAAGTTTCCTGTGCTTTAAATCCTGTAGCAACTGAAATCGTGTAATTCCTCAACAGTTGCTTTCTTGCCACCATTCTTGATAAAATTCCAGGTCAATTGACACACTGAGAAAATGAAATAATTCCTGGAACCTTGGTAACAGAGGTGGGCAGGAAAGAACTATGGCCCTGTTCAAACCCCTGCATTGGAGCTGCACTGGCACTATTATTTTTAATGTCTGATAATTCTACGTGTGGTACTTCTAAAGAAGAAAGAAATTAGGTTATTATAAATGTTTTCTTAAATAAGTACCCTCCAAGATACATGACTGGCCTAATCAGTCATGGAGCCATCTTCGCAGTCTGAGCTACTGGTGGGAAGAAACAGCAGGCAAGTTATGTGAGGGGATATGCTCAGGCAGCCTTTGAATTTGGGGGAAGGAAGTATTCCTTCAGGTCTTCTCCCCTTCCTCTGCTCATGTCCCTTTAGAAGCGCTTTTTACAGGACCAGGAAAAATGTTTTCTTATTGGTCTATTTTCTGCCCCCATGTTTCAAAGGCTTCTTGAACCCATGTGGAGATGGAAAAATTTTCTGAAGAAAAGCAACACAAGGGATGTAAAATGACAGAACTTCTAAAACAGCCTAAAATGAGGGATATCTGACAGACCTTCCATCCTAAAACACAGGTGATTGTACTCTGCACACAGGCCCTACCCAGAGGAATACCTACTTGACACATCACAGACCAAACTACATCCCAATGATCTGACAGTCTTAGGTATTAACTTGTTCAGAACACATTAAGTTTGAAGAAATTGTTGTTGATAAGGTTATGTATGTTGCTGAAGTCTGCATATAAGAAGAAGTAATTAAAATTAACCAAAGCTATTTCATTTCAAATTGGTCCTTCAAAGTGAAAGAAACTTTTTGATAAAGGTGGATCACATTCTGGTGCTGCTCACTATCAACCTTGTTTTTCAATTTTTATTCTTTACTTTCTTGGTTTACGACATATGCTTGTTCAGATGATGACTCTCAAGAATCTTCTGATTACCTGTGTTATCATGGAACCAGACAGTTTAACCTGTTCAGTATGTTCAGAAAATATTTTAGATGTATATTCAAACTGATTTAAGAGAAAATCTATTGCTTTCTCCCAATAACAGCTGGAAGCTATCTTTTTTGTTTGTTTGTTTAAACAGTGAAATAATGTATTAACTTCAGTGCTAATATTTATTTTACAAGTAGGTCCTATGATATAATCTCTCACCTTTACACCTAAAAAATAAAAAAAATACTATTCATTTTAATATCACTGTCATTTGTCAAAATATGACATATTTTGAAAATTTCCTCTAATATGATAAAAAAGAAGCCCACAAGTTCATCAAGGCAAAATATGTTCCAATGATATTTTAAAATTAACAAAGGTGGCTGAAATTTACAATAACTATTTTGCATAAATAGAAGAATATATACACACACATATTTACTTGCAACATATGCATTTCTAAAAAAAAAATCAGTTTCTAAACTATGTTTCTGTCAACTTAAAAGCTCAGAAACTTTAAGACTCCTTTTGAGGTAAGTTGAGGCTGATACGGGTGCTTCAAGTTATATATGTTGATTCTAGTACACTGCATGCTGGAACACTGTACAGTACATGCATTATTAAGTTTATGCTGCAAAGGAGATTAAATTATTTCTCGTATTTTCAGATTTATCTTTCCTGAAGCATGGTTTTTTTCTTATTAAGAAAGATAATACCATTTTTTTTCTGCTGCTTGAAAATACTTTCTCTGTTCTGTGGTCTGAAACAAATAAATCTGTTCTAAATTTAGCTTATTATATCAAAACTGCATACAATATGGATCAGTTGTCAAATATTTTTAGCAATGGAAAAAAATTAGTAGTTTGTGTCTACAATTCAGACTGCTAAATGCTGAATCTAGCAGATGGTGGGGAATCAGGAATTCTCATTTTACAAAAATTAGATTCAGATCTTGTGTATCGTGGGGTTCATTGATTCAAACACTTTCAGTTGTGGCACAGACTCTGTTCTTCATTTTCTTCTAAGATATATCAAACCAAAGATGAAAGGACAAAGACAGTCCTTATTCAAGGTTAAGTTCAATTATCTTTACTGCAGCAATTCCAAAAGTTTTTGGAACAGTAAGAAAATATAAGAGTTTGCAGTTTTATGATTCTTCAAGAGTATTTAATGAATAATTCATACTTTTTATTCACATTTTTTACTCATGACTTTACACATTGATACATAGTTGAAAGAGAAGGACTGCATCGCCTTAGCTGCATGTTTACGCTAAATAATTCCAGATAGTTCAAAGTCAGCAGTGAGATAAAGCATAGATTTAATTTTTTTTTCTCTTTAATTTAAGAAATCAGGAAACACATGTTGAATTGAAAGTGCAAATGAAATAGAATAAAGTCAGTACAAAAGGACCTCTATTACAAGCCATGTCAGGTGTTTGAGCATGTCTGCTGGGAAATCATTTGAGAAGTCGTTTGAGAACTGG
Organism: Oreocharis arfaki; assembly: GCA_013398015.1. Taxonomy (NCBI): domain Eukaryota; kingdom Metazoa; phylum Chordata; class Aves; order Passeriformes; family Paramythiidae; genus Oreocharis; species Oreocharis arfaki. Next base: position 25,029 of record VZRR01000406.1, read on the forward strand.
TATAATTCAGCAGCTAATAAAAGTATTTTTTGGGATTTTTTATGGCAAACTTCACTCCTGAATTTATGCCATATATTAGATGTTTGAATTATGAAAATTCTGTATTATAATAGTATAAAACATGTTTTCTCTCCTCCTAAAAATGTCCTCTCACTTGAAGCAGTGATGTCTCATTACCACAAAATGCTGTAGCATTTCCTCATATAGGAAGGCCTGGCTGGTAAACATGGCCACTTAACTCTATCATCACATAGCAGTTATAGGATGATAACTAGAATATCGTTACTTCAAGACCTGTAAAAACTGAAAAAAAAAAAGAAATCCAAAAAAATACCTTGAGGCCAAACCAAAATAAAGAAATTTATTTATATAAGTAAGTGTAATACCAGATAATTGAAATAGTCTCTTACTCCCATTTTCCAAATATCTAAGATATTTATTCAGACATCAAGTTTTTAACAGAACTGAGAGAGGTTTAGAAAATAAGTTACATTCAGCTGCCATAACAGATGTGTTCAAGTCCTCTTAGATGATGGAGATTTTCCTACTTGGTCACATGCTGATCTTTTCTAAATACTGTCTTATACCTTGGCTTGTGCTATGCAGGCACCTCAGATAATCAGGGGCTTTTAAAACATTACTCAGGATACTCAGATTTACCTATTTCTACAAGTGTCTACACAGCTGGATATACCAAGATCTGTAAGTGAAAGAGTCTCCTAGGACTACTATATGTAGCCTTTAGAAGAATGTAGCTCCTCTCTTCTTGGTCAACTACTGTGTTCATTAGGCCTTATGAGGTATGACCCTTTTACAATTCTCTCTCCAGTCAGTAGTTTTTCACTCGCTCCTGAAAAGTGGTGAATCTCAACCACAGAGCTGCCATGTAGCCCCAGTGTTTTGAGAAGAGTCATTGCTGACCTAAAATATCAATCATATCTGTGGTATGATGATCATACCTGAGGTATGATCTCACCATGCTCTCTGGAGATGCCCAGGATTTCTAGTTCTAGCTTGTACTATATAATTCAAATAATTTGTTATTTTTTGCTTTTTCCTTCAGTCTTTAGACATTCATGCTGTAGAAGATCAGGATAACAGACTCTAGTTCTAATACTGGACATTAATTTTAACCTGCCCTTAAAAGGTTGTCTGGGAGAAGCTATCCATCTGGTGAACAATCAAAAACTGAGTTCACTCTAGTCACTGCGTAAAAGAGTATTACAGTGGAAGGACAAATGTAGAAACATGCGCCTATTCCAGAAAGAGTACCAAGCAGAATTTATCTGCTGGCAGGATCAAATTGTTTCTTTTCTAGATCAAACTTAATTCAGGGAACATATTTATGCTTGTACAGAAGCCATTTTTCTACACAAACCACATGCATACACCGTTAAATTTCAATACATGCAAGGTATTTTCCAGTGGGAAAAAATAAGACTGCTGAGAAGAGCGGTAACCTGATGTCACACTGGTGATATTGTGTGAATGTGATTGAACTGCAAGTTATTAATCACAATTCTTTCCTCTTTTATATCCTTAGACTAATACATATCCTCTAATCTCTCCCTCCCTCCCTCTTCTTCCTTCCTTTCTTTCTTTCTGGCTTTCTACCTTTTTTGACTGCAATTCAGGTAAATATTGTCACTAAAGAAATGGTATTAGAAATGTGGCTTTTTAAAATGTAACCAAACATGAGAAAATATGTATTGTTACTATGAATTATTGCATTTAGTGGTAAATGACACCATATCACACCAGAACCTCTATCCAAGCATGCATGTGTGCATGCATGACAGAGTTGACCACACAGAGTAGATAATTTAGAGATAAAAGTAGTTTTATAAGATTTACTCTTCATGTTTAATTTATATTACTGGCATTCATGATTAAAGAAAAAAAATTCCAAGGAGAAAAAAATATGCATAAAAAGTGACTGAGGTTTTACTGTTAGATGAAATTGTGCAGTAATGGAATTTCAAATCACTGGTTTGCTACTTTCATGTAGCGACACCTGCACAAAACCATTCTGCATAGGAATCTTTAAGAAAGGATGCTTTAGCTGGTGACTTTAAGGCCATTCAGAAGAACCTAAAGGAAAGCAGCTCGTTTCCACTTCGTGGCAGTTAATAAAATCCAAAATTATGTCTGAGATATACAGAAGTAAACTGACAAAAAATCCACTGACTTTGAAAAATGTTTCCAAGTTTTAGAGGGGGAAGCTACACTTACCATCATGTTTGAAGGTCTCTGAAAAGTGGTAGAGGTTTGTCGGGGAGTGATAATGCTGTGCGGCTCCTCTCCAGCCTGGTGAAGATACACTTCCTAAAGAAGGACTGCTTAATCGTGGTCTGTTCTTTGAATTAAATGAGGCTAAAGATGAACTACCAGATTTTATTCTTAGGATAGCAGCATATGATGTGGGGAGACCAGGAACAGCTTCTGAATATTCTGGAAAAAAATCCAAAAAAACCAACAAGAAGTGAACACTGAATAGAGACAAAATCTGTCACTTTGCAAAAGAATGTTTTGCCAAGCAGTAGAAAAGTAGAAAAGTTTTATCTATAAAAGGAGTGACAAAAACATCCCAGGCTTGATGAGAGACTGAGCTTTTGTAAAGAACTGGGTAGCAGTATATAGCTCTAAGAAAATTTCCCTGCAGCCTCACCACAACATAAAAATCAGGTGTTTATTAAATTTCTTACTTATGGAAATATTAGTTTTCCATGTTTTTAATTCTATTTCTATGACCCTATATTTCTATTTCATAGTGGGAAAATGTCTGCCAAGCCACCATCTTTCCTTCACAGCCTTGCTTTACTTTGTAAGTGCAATGCAGAAACACTGACTGAAGCTAAATATGCCTCTCAATTCAACACTACTCTTCAAATCAAGCGGGCTAGCTAAAGAGGCCGAAATACCTATCCTGAAACATACATATGCTAAAGTCACCTCCTCTTCTGCCTCTTCAAGTTCCATTTTTTGCCTTTCATGCCACATTTAAAATTTCCATGTTTACAAATAAGGAATTGTGCCCAAGCTTTCATTCCTTGTATAATGCCAAACATAAAGGAAATAAATTATGTTATAATTGATTACAAATTATAACTCAGGACCTGCAGGAACAAAGCAAGCAGAAGTATTGACATCATTGTCCTGAAAATGCAACAGTTTTAAGGAGATGTGAAGAACATTTAAAAACACATTCATAGCGATGAACAAAGGGATTCAGACTGCAGAACCAACGCCTGTGAATGAACAGATCTTTTGGAGGACAATTGGAAGTGGCTGGACAAAAAAAGGATCACTGTTCTGTCATCTCTGCTGGTGATATATATTTAAAAATAGGACAGCCTCCACACTGGCATAACATGCAACATTTGTAATTTTTGGGCCATGACTCTCCTGTTTGTATATGTAACACAATGAGCCACACTAGTAAATAGGATTCAACAACACTGAAATAGTTTTGACAACTTCTTTTTGCTGATATATTTTGTGTAGGCAGTTTCGTGAAATGGAGTTTTTCTGTTCTGCCTCATCAAGTTAAGAGGACTGCTATTCTTCGCCCACATCAAAAGAAAAAAAAAAAATTCTTTGTTATCTAGTGGAGTGGGGAACACTACTTCTGCAGTGGTAGTTCCAGAGATTGAAAGAAATAAAGAATCGACAAGATCTCAGATGGCATGAATGCAAAGTACCATGGGAAGAAAGAGAAGGAAAGGATATAGAAGTCACTCTACATGGCGAAAAGGTCCTGCAGTAATGAGAGTGTTATATAAGCTGTTTTCTGACCTTCCATGGTATAACTGCTTTGTCTGGCTGGGATTAGAGATCAATGTGAAATTTCACCCTGACTCCAGTTGCTCTGTCATGCTCACGGGGATGCTGTATCTGAGTAAAGTTTCTCTTGTAAAACATAACTAGAAATGGTTAATAAATTATACATAAGGAAATATTTCTTGTTTTGTTTACTGAAAGTCTGTAGCCTGTGATCTTTACTGACAACTACAGCAGAAAACACACTTACCTGAAAACAAAACCTACTTCCTAATTCGAGCATTCACCTTCAGAGCTTTAGACTTCTGAAATGCCTAGTTACAGTGACTTAATTAGAATATATTTTTATTGGAGTACTATTTACAGTAAAATTATTCCTTTAATTTGGTTTGGATTAGACTTCTGAGATTTGGGAGAATAAATTTATATATTCTATTATTTAAACACATAGTTAAACTGATGGAGAATAGATATTACTCTTTAATGTGCTTTTTGCTTTACCAGTCTACACTAAAAATCCTTGAGAAATTTCATCAAAGACTTATGGATAGTTCTCAAAACACTGCTGGACTTGAGCTTCACAATGAAACTATGTTTTCCCTAACCTAATTCTGAGAAATAAATAAGCTATTTGGCATGAAACATCCAAAGGTTCCTTCAGCTGCAAGAAGGCACAAATAAGGAAGATATAGGCCCAAATGGTAGAGATATTAATCAACTAGAAACCAGCCACAATAAAATAAGTGATTTGGGTTAGCCTTCATATTTCTTTGAACTAGAACTACCAGATTTATAGTAATTTTAACAGTGGTATGACACTTTTAAGATAGAGTATTTTTTTTTTTTTTTTTAATTTCCAATACATATTTTCTTAATGGATTTCTAACAAAAAAGTATGATATGAAATAGTTTTGGTAATTTTTAATGACTCTCTATTAACTCAATAAATTACTCATGCATCTCTCATTGTGCCCAGCACATGCTGCTCTTCAGTCAGGTTGGTCAGACTCAAGATGATGAGGAAAACAACAGTGCTATGTGTAACAGAGAAACTGTCTTCCACTGATTACTGGGGTGCTTTTTTGCTTTTAGAAAAAAACCCAAATATATGAATTCCAAGACAATGTGAAACAATTTCATTCCTGTGATTTGTAATATCTATGTCAGGTTAAATTCAACTTCATTTCATGTATGATGTTGTGGGAGAACAAAGCTGACTCTGAGGGAAAGGGGATCACAAGACAGTAAATGCTTACAGAAGTTCCTTGGGTACAGTCCATGGGCACAAATATAAACTCCAAATACTATTCTGTTTCATTTTAGAGTTTTGTTTTAAAAGGCACAACACAGCTCAATAAAGCTCAAACAATGGTATATAGTAATTTGACCAAAATGCATTCTTTCTTTAAACAGAGAAAAGTGTCGAGGCAAATTCATTAAATCAACCCCAAAATTTCTTTGAAAACTGTCTTTGTAATGTTTGAACTTTATAGAGAGTAGAGGATTCTGACTCTTGGGGTGATGCTTTGTTTTCCTTTACTCCTTTTTTTTCTTTAAGTGACTCCTGGTCAGTTACTAACTCATTGACATTTCTCAACTATCTAATTAAAATGTAGTCTGTCTTATAATACTTGCAAATGTGACCTTCATTTGTGTATTTTTGCAAGCTAGCATGTTTAATCAAATGTCACTGAGAATGCTAACCCATTTTTTTCATTGTAACTCTTAATTACATTATTTCAGTGGAAGTTTTCAGTCTTCTAAGCATATGGAAATACGTGCATTCATTCTGTAAACTGGATTTTATCGGTGTTGCTCCTCAAGTTTTTAAACAGAAATATACTTTCTGTCCTGTTATGTGCATGCACATTGGCTTCCTCTTAGACTGCTCAATGATGTGTAGCTTGGCAATAACCTGTGAGAGAGATACAAGAACAGGAAGCTGTGTTGATAAGGTGTCTGTCCAGATCCTCTCCTATGAAAACTAGGATCACTACTAAAACACAGCAAAATAGGAATAAATCATGTTTTTCTGATGAAATTATATAAACTGTGACAAAAAAGAACTCAAAAACCCCCCAGCAAAATACCAAAACAAAAACACACACAAAAAATTATCCAGACCAAAGAAGAAAATGGAAGCCAGAAGATTTCTCAAGAGCTACTTTGTGCATCTGATGCTCCTCTGTGCATTTCCCACTGTGGTGGTTTAGTTTATCTGTCAGAGATTGTATTCTAAAGTTGGCATTCTATTCCATTTATTACTCAAAGCAATAGACAATGCAATATCACATGCAGACAATTATAAAAACCAAACAAACAATAAGATGGAAACCTTCACTGGAGACCTCATTTTAAACATCTGGAACCTGGATGTCTGCATGTAAGGTAGTGAGGCTGGGCTCACTGTACAGGCAGTAGAAAGGAAGAAGAAAATGGCATGTGGTATGATAGGCAGTCTCGATTCATGTCTACTTCTTGCCTCAGAATTTAAAGCAAAAAAAGATGAATAGCTAAGATGTCAATATTTCAATTTTTCAGATCTCAGCTGTCTTAGTCATAGAATTATAGATGCATAAATGTTGGAAAAGACCCCCAAGATCACTGAGTCGAACCTTTGACCAATCACCATGTCAACCAGACCATTGCACTAAGTGCCATGTCCAGTCATTTCTTGGACACCTCCAGGGACAGTGATTCTACCACCTCCCTCGGCAACCCATGCCAGTGCTTAACCACTCTCTCAGCAAAGAAATTTTTCCTGATGTCTAATCTGAACATTCTCTGGTGAAGCTTGTGGTTATGTCCTCTTGTCCTGTTCCTAGTGGCCTGGCGGAGGCAACCTGCTGACCCTGATTTTATTACAACCTCCATTCAGGTAGTTGTAGATAGTGATAAGGTCCACCCAGAGCCTCCTTTTCTCTAGTTCTCTCATCATAAATCAATCGAGCTTCATTTGTGTCTTTTCTGCTCAAAATATTTGGCTTTCTGCAAAGGACTGAAAAGCAAGAGATTTGAATTGTTTTCCAAAGAAGCAGTGGGGTGTGATTTAGAAGTTGGAAGTTCTCAAGCAAAATCTGGTGGTCTTCATCAAACCTTTTCACCAGAGATAAGATAGCATGAGAAAGGGAGAAAAGTTATCTATGCAAGATGGTCTTTCCTTGGGGAAAAAAATATTTTTGCCAGATCTTTGGCAAAAATAAGTAAACCTCCAATCAAAAATTGTTGTGTTGAGCTTTTCAGTAGTCTGCTGTTTAAGGAATAAACACGATAATTTAGCTTGAAAATCTGCAATACCCTCTCACTTAATAGAATTTGTCTTTTTCTCAGAAATCTGGTCATATAAGTTATGAAATTTATGAATAGAATATTAGACAGACATGAAAAAAAGTAATTAGGGCTATATTTTATTTTTCTTTAAAATAACAAAGAGGAAGTGATTTGAAGACTTAAAACATTGACTGAGAGATAGAAAAGAATATTTCCAGGAGCTATTAGCAATTGAATCAACATCTTTGGAATATTATACTGTTAGAGCTAATTTAAATGTCATGAATTTTTATGAGGAATTATTTTGAATAATCTAAAGATGCTTTTGTAGAGTTAGTCATTGCTTCCTTTCCTACTCAAAAAACAATCTATTTTTCATCTTACTTCCACTTCATACTCATAATTCGGCAAATAGATTACTCAATAGATACCAAATTATTCCCACATTGCATCCAACATATGACATACACCAAAGCATCCAAAATGTACTCTAATATAGTGCACCTTCCGCTACAGAATGCTTCCTACTGCAGTAACACAAATAATAAAAGTAATAATATATTCCAATTATGGAACAACATTTGTCCAAAGTAAAGTAATTTTGAAATGAGAAAGGCTTTGAGTTTATTGTCATACTTTTTCTGTTGAAACACTTAATGTTGTCTCTTTCAAAGCAAGCTAATGTAATATTCAGAATACAATCAGCTAGGCTATGTTTCTGGCATAGCATAGGCTTCAAACAGTTGTTATGTTCAGTGAGTGCTTTGCACTTTTTTTTTGAAATTCACTGAAGTCATGTAATGAAAAGTGCTTTTTAGAAGTAAAAAATATAAAACATTTTGAAGACTCCTCTAATTAACTTATTGAAGAAAAATTTAACTCCAAACAGTAGCAACAGAGCCTTATTAATTAGCATATTACATCTAGCTCAACTTTTATTACTTCTGGTTTTTGCACTCCTAAAGACTACAGGTGTGTTCGACACTTTACCACCGTGTGGGTTGTTTCTGCCTGTTTGTCTAATACAAAGTAGTTTTAGGCCAGCTTTTCCTAAAAAATAAGACTTAAAGCAAACAGTGTAGATAGCTGAGGACATCAGTACTCTCATGCCACCCAAGAAATACAATGTAGGAATAATCTTTTTTAAAATATCTTGTGATCTTTGGTCTGAAAGAGGGGTACTGTTGGCTAGGTGTAATTTGTGAATTATATGAGTATGTACTCTGAGACTCCTGTGTGGGTTTGGTTTGTCAATTTTTAGATATACTTCATTGTAGTGCTTCTTCAGGTGCTTTTCATAGAATATTTTTCAGTTCAAACATGACACGAATTCTCTAGCAGGAAAGCACAGAGCATTACTAATGTGAGATCCATAGATTAGCCTACACTGCGTGCTTTTAATTGAAATCTTAACTTATTTTCCCCATGGCTGATGATCATCAGAGTGAGCTGTCAATTGTGGATATGAAGGGAGAACCTAGTCCTAAAGGTCAACTATTTCAGCACAAATCAATTTAAGTAATTAGATGGATAGAAATCCTTATTTATGTCTCTTCCTTCCTACAATGATATGCATATCAATGTTAGGTCAAAAAAAATAGACCAACCCACACCAAAGAATAAATTTGTAACTGACTTGGTTAATATAAATTGTAAATATAAAATATAAAATAACTTCACTGATTTATTAATACCATCATCAAGCATTCAAAATCTAATAATTAATCAATCAATCAAACAATCAGCAAAGGAAACAATGTAAGTTTTTCTGTTCCCTGTGATGCGCATTCTTACATATTATCCCAATTTAGTGCATTTATGCACCCATTCGAAGCAGACAGTCTTCAATCACCTTTAAAATTTCTATCTCCAGGTTAAAAGCTTCAAAGCTTTTCTTTTTTTTTTTTTTTTTTT